>JAQFZP010002414.1:0-13809 GCA_034695745.1 Geophilus truncorum | reverse complement strand
TTCTCAAATCACTTCTGTTTCAAGTGGAAAGGCTAGTTCTTGGTGCAAGGAGTTTAAAAGATATCGCATGCATAGGTACAGCTCTGATAGATTAGTTGATGTGAGCAAAAAATGAAAAACTGATCAAATGGTAAGTGTATATATCTTATCATTTCAAAACTTATAATTAGAAAGTTTTAACATTAATTATTTGAGACCTTAAGTGAACAACATTACAACAACATTCATCGCGAGTATACCTGTCGCTATTTGAGTATTGATGCAAAGCGCTCTTGGTTATAGTGGAGGAAAGTCGGTTGGAAAGTCGGGGTCACGTGACCTGGTTTTAAGGGATAGGAAAATCCCTCGACCGCAAATGCCGCGATCTATCTCTGACCAATACCCAGTATCCTTTGCGCGCTAATTTACGCGCCACCTGATGGTAAAACAATTAAATACTATCAGCTGAAAGCAAGAACTATTCAATCGATCACAAACCTACAACGGTCAACGGGGATGGAAATAAACAAACACAGCTATCAGCTATAAGTATAAGATCACTTTAATTTGTTTTAATTTTTAATTTTAGATTGTAGTCCTTGATGAAATGGAGGTAGTCATGGACCATGGTAGCAAACGACTATGTACTGTAGGTGTAGTGGTAAACTCTTCCAGGCACCCACACGAATGCCAGGTAAACACGGACAGGATTCGGACCGTCTTGTGACATCTAATACTTTTACATTTTAAGGTTAAGCAAACAAAATATTCTGGACAGCATTGACCTTCAGTGCAACAGTAATCCAGAAGAATGTTGTCGCAGTTTTCTACAAATGATAAAATTAAAGTGACAGTGTCACGAAAATATTTTTATCAAATTTTGGTGAAATTCGAATCTTCATCAAAATTTAAAAAGTTTTTTTTTGTGAAAAAGTCCATTTCTTCTGTCAGAATTGCGATGTCTGCAAGCAAAGCCGAGTTATTTGAGAAAAACTAATTCAATAAAACAAAGATTAATCAAATAAAAATTAAAAATTGACAAAACTTACTGAAAAGTCGTAAAACTGGACCATATGAACAGACAGTGATGACAATTCGAGATTATGCTAGTTCTCTAAGAAATTGATACGGTTCTCTCGACTTCCTGTGATGATGCCATCGACCAATGACTCGCCACCCACCGTAACCGGTGGTCATAGTCCTAAATGTTTTTATCTTCTCAGTACAGTTCTTCCCAAATGTTTACCTTTATTATCCTCTCACTTTCGGTTGTGTTTTACGTCTCGAAATAGATGTAAATTGTACAGTACCGTACCGTATTTGAAAACAATTAACTGCTTGTGAACGAAATATCATTGAAATTACTTACGATTTTCGCAATTTTTCATCACGTATAGTTGTTGTTGTTTGTCATTTTTGTTTTTACCCGGCAAAACGCTGTCAACTGTATACTAAAAAATTCGGTTGTAGCGTCACCCTCTGTAGCGTAAACCCCTCTGTAGCGTCACATTTTTCTCGGTCCCATGGGAATAAAAACCCCGCTGTAGCGTCATTTTCTCAAATTTTAAGTTCTAGTAAACAAATCAATTAAAACAAAGTGACAACTTACTTGAAATTACAGTCAGGGATTAAGTACAGTAAAATTATTCAAATTTATTTACTTATTTACTTCATTTATCATGGCTCTAGAAAATGGTCCCCCTCTGAAGCGTCAAATTGACGCTATATAGGGGTTTCGTTTGTAACGTCAAATTGAAGCTATAGAGGGGTTTCGCTTGTAACGTCAAATTGACGCTATAGAGGGATCTCGCTTGTAGCGTGAACCCCTCTGTAGCGTCATTTTTCAGCCGGTCCGATGAATGACGTTACATCGGGCTTCAACTGTATATCAAAAATATACATTTCTCATCTCATTTCAAACTGATTCCACAACATTTTACAAAACTTTCGCATTTTATTCAAACACATGTATGAAAAAGCAAGCAGTGCAAATATTCTTTCGTATATCAAATAGAAAGAACTATCAACTAACATGATACACTGAAGAAAATTTTAAAAAGAATTATAAATTATTAAAAGTAAATAATTCTTGAAAAGAATATTTGTAAAAAAAAAAATCACAACTTTACAACTTGTTGAGTAAAAGATAAATGATATCAAAAAATCCACTTTAGATAAATAAGCAATGTTGTATAAAATATTTTTTGTCACATGTTCTTCCTCTTCCATTTGCATTTTTCACTTTGTTGAGAGATTTGGTTTTACAAAATCCACTTGAAACAACCAATAGCTGTCCAGTGATGAGATCCCACTTGGTGTTGTTATATTAGCTCTGAAAGGAGTATTAACAGTCTGGAGATTGTTTTTCATTCTCTTATACTTATAGCATCATGGAGGAATTATATTTGGTCTAATAATCATCTGTGCATATAAATGGTTTGAAGATCAGTAATTATAAAAATATTTTTTGGATGGCGCTGAAAAACTGGTTCGGCATGAAAGAATAATTCCAAGAATAGTTAACGAGAAGAATGCTCAACTGTACTTATTTCAATGCTGTCAAAAAATCTTCTAACTTGCTACTTAAGTGGCAAATTCTAAATCTGATGAGAATTTAGTTTAAAAAAATCTGATGGATGGCACATAATATTATTGTATTAGTACATGGTGTAAGAAAGAAAGGTGAGGAAACTTATTTTTGTGGCAAACTCAGCAGCTCGTTCTTAATTCTGTCACTCCGTGCATGCAGGGTAAATATTTTAAACATCCCAACTAAGTTGCAACAAAGATTTACTCTTTTATTATTTATTTTTTTTAAATTGCTTGTTTAAAAAGCAAATGATGTTGATTATGTTTCACAATGTTTGTAATTTAATTATAAAAAAAAACAACATTGGAAAGGTGCTCTAGATAGAACGTGGCACCACCATAAGTGACAGAATTGAGAACTGTGTCCAAGTTAGCCACATCCAGAAGATTCGTACCCTCACCTTTCTTTCTTTACACGTGGAAAAGTACTTTTCAAATGTTTTACTGATTTAGACAATAATAGACAAAAATTGCATAATAATCCCAAAAATGCAAACAACTGTCACTAGATGTCAGCAGCCTGGAGCAGGGCCAAATAAAGGTAAAAACATGGTGGTATTAAAATAAGTACTAATGAACATTCTTCTTATAATCTATTATTATAATACTCAATAATAATTTATAATATTTTATGAACTTATAAAATCAACTACCTTATAATAGCAAGAATGGATAATAGTTGTCAAAAGAGGGCACTGAGAGAACATAGCACCAAACCACCAAAATCCATTTCGAAGGCACCGAACCTATTATTGCAACACATCTTCACCACCAAAATATGCACAAACAATTTCTCAAACCAACACCAGAAAATCTACAGGACTAATCACTGCTATTCAAAGCATGCATCAGTCACAAATTCAAAAAAAATTAAAAAAAAAAAATAAAAACCAAACTAAAAAACAACAAAAAAATAAATGATCTAAACATGAACCCGTGGCGTGTGTGGTTTCTGACTCCGGACCATCTCCTCCTGAATGACACCGAGATTACGATAAATAGTTTTGAACGAAGGCCTACTGGCCGCTTTTCGATTCCAGCAAAGTTTCATCAAGTCATACACACATCTGGGTGTATTATCCGGAAACGCTAATACATTCCCCTCCTTTATGAACTTGACCACCTCTTCGTGGGTCATCCCGTAGTACGGCTGCAACGCAAACGAAAAAGTCTCCCACAAAACAACACCGTAAGCCCAAACGTCCGACTCCACTGTGTATTTATTGTATAAAATCGCTTCTAACGGCATCCATCGTATGGGAATCGCATCGTGTTCGTCTCCTTTGTAATAATCGCTCGCGTAGATCTTCTGCGAAAGGCCGAAATCGGCGATCTTGACCACCATGTCGTCGTTGACCAGACAATTCCTAGTGGCCAGATCGCGGTGCACGAATTTCCGTTCGGAGAGATACATCATCCCGGACGCGATCTGTCTGGAGATGTTGATCAGATCCAGATGGGTCAATTTGACGTCGTTGAAGATGTCGCCGGACGATCCGCGGACGATGTAGTTGCTCGGAGAGCAGCTACGTAAAAATTCGTTCAGATCTCCCTTTCCCATGAACTCGAACAGAAGACACATCGGTCTCCCTATTGCGCAGACTCCGAGGAGTTTCACTATGTTCGGATGTGCGAAATCTGCCATCAGACACGCTTCTCTTTCGAAATCGCTCTGGAGGTCGTCCGACGCCTCGTCTTTGAGCATTTTCACCGCTACGAGCGTGAATTCTTCTCCTTTAATAAGACCCGGGGCTTTGGCTTGAAAGACTCTGCCAAAAGCTCCTTGACCGATGTCCCGGATGTAGATGATGTCGTTTCTGGGGTATTCTAGGGTTTCCAGTTTTGGGTTTAGTTGAACCCCCGTGTGGTGGTAAGCGAGGTTCGAGGGAAGTTTGTCTAGATCTATTTCTATATCCTGTTGCGGGGTTGCGTTGTAGCCCTGGCGGTGTTTGTAGATGCGGTGACAGAGGATGAAGACTAAGAGGACTAAGATGAGAGCTGTGAAAGCGACACTAGCGGTGATGAGGATGATGAATGTTGGCGAGAGGCGCATGAAGAGATGGGGTGTGGGGACTTCGATGTCTACCACAAAGGAGTTGTTGTCTGGTGAATGTAAAAGATGTTGTTTAGATTTGTGATAAAAAAAAAGTTTATATATATTTTTATTTTTTTATTTTTTTTTATTTTACCGCATTGTTTGATGTCGCAGTGCTGCCACCGTATGCGGGGATCGATGGTGTAGCACCAGGGCATCGGTTCTTCGCCACCGGCGTTTCGGCAGAAGTTCTCGGAGTCTTGGATTTCCGGAAAGACATCTGGTGGCCGGTTATGTTTATGAGGCTCCTGGAATTTATTATTATTTTTATTTCCGGGTTTTAGAGTTTGGGCGTGTAGGTTTTTACTTGAACATCCCATCTCTGGCAGGGAATCCCATTCTTTGTCACATTAACATATCCTTGGTAATAGCGACCCCGTTGATGCACACAATCATCTAAAAATAAAATTTATAAAAATAAATTTTTTTCCGTTTTTAAATTTAAGTTTTATGATTTTACATGTTATCTCATCCTTCTTCATATCCGTAAGCCTTGCATGTGAACAAGAAGACATCAAAGAGCCGTTTCCAACAACAGGTAAGGCATTGCAGTCTGGTAACCGGAAGTGACCTCTAGATTTAAAGAATATCCCTCGCCGTTTGTCATCTTCGATCATGACCCATTCGTTGACGCAGAATGATTCTCTTACAGCAATGCAATCCTCGCTATAAATAAAAATAAATGTAAACCTAAATTTTAGAAATTTCATCTTAAAAGAGCTGTAAACCCTTTCATGCACACCATTTTGACCTATAGATGGCGCCATCTATTGAAAAAGTTATCCACTAATTTCTGTATTAGATTGACAAAATTAATTTTACAAACTACGTTATTTTACTGCATTGTACAGACATTATTTTAACGTCCAGCTTGATATTTCTATCTGTTATCAATATTAAATGAAAACAGTTTTGTCTATTTTAGTGTGAAAAGCTCAAACTAACACATAAAGTACTTTTTAATATCTAAATTAGTCATAAATGTAAGTTTGCATTTATTAAAGTCTCATTTATGGCAAAAAATAACGTCTCTGCAATATAAGAACGTAATCGTCTTACTTTTAAATAGATTTCTATATTGAAATCAAATAAAAAATAAGCTTGAAAATGAGTTTAATGTTCACATTAAAATACTGTAATACGAAACAAGTGGTCGATATCCATCTTTTAAAAATACGTCCCATTGATTTTAAGTGTTAACTGGGTAGTGCCATCTAGTAGTCAAGAATAGCATAAATGCAAAGGTTTCGAGTCCTCTAACAAGTACGTCACATCATTACCGGCATAATGGCATTCTGGAAGCCTTCCCATCAATCAATCTGCATTCTGGGAATGCGTAGTGACAGAGAAGAACTTGCGCTGCCGATCTGCAAGGTTCTTGCAGAGACAAGATGAGCTCTTCCCATAATTCCATGGTGATGCGTTCGTGCAGCCAGCCACCAGGGGAAGTGTGGGACATATTGTACCAGATGAGTCCAGATTTCTTTAAGTATTTGCGACATACGTTGCCATTGTATGGAGCGCAATAGCCGCTGACTGGACCTTGGCGATCTAATTATAACAAATTTAAAAGTCGCTGTAGTTAGTTTCTCTCGAGTTTCTGAGTGCTTTATAGTTTATACCTTTGCGTTGATTGACATGAATGGGAAAAGTGCGCGAATCGATTGTGGCATTATGGACTAAATGATTCGTGGCTTGGCAAGTGATGTTGGTGGATTCGGTTGCGTTGAAAGATAAAATGGATCGGGTTTGAACGATGTCGACTGCATCTTGCTCAGTGATAATCTGAGAAAAGAAAGAAAAAGTTTAAAAATAAAAACTTTTAAATTTTGACATGAGATGTCGCCACCGGTACTGTCAGAAAGAGTAAGTTAAAACATATATAAATTTCTCTTAAGAGGGTTGAATACCTTTGCTTTTACGCTAATTATAACCAATAGATAGCATTGCGATCTAATATATAAATTAGTTACTGTAGAAAAGTTTTTCCACTCTTTCTTACAAGTTAGTAATTATTGAGTCAATTTTAAATATTTTTTAAAAATATGTTTTTTTTTAACTAGCTTCAGAGTCAAGCGTGGCCAAATTTGAAAAAAAGGACTTAAAATGACCAAAACCAATTTTTGTAAAACTACATTTTTCAAACCAAAATGGTAAAAATTTGACTTTTAAGTCGCTTTTTCAAAATTTGGCCACGCTTGACCCTAAAGAACATTTAAAAAAATTAAAATTGGTTCAGTAATTACTGGAAAAAGTAGAAAACCTTTTATAATTAATTTATATATTAGATCGCAATCTATCGATCAAAATTAGCGTAAAAGCAAAGGTATCTAGCCCCCCTTAATTAAATATTTTAATGCAACAAAATCCATTTTTTCAGTCTTCAATCATTATAATAAGGATTTCGTTGTAAACGTGTTCGTTATAATGGGGTTCGACTGTAATGGATCAGTAATGCAACCTCACAATCTCGAAAAACCCTTTTGACTACCTGCTTTCTCTTAAGAATCCAAAACTGTGCAAATGTGTAAATGTGAAATTAATCAGTTTTACAAAAATTAATCGTAAACCAACTTACAGTCAATTTTTAAATATTACAAAATAATCCTTAAAAAAAACTAAAAAATTCTCAATTAAAGTAATTTATCACAATAATAATAATAATAATAAATAATTATTATCATAAATACGTTACATTAATTAAAAATATGATAAATAATATACACTAACTGATTAAAAATCTAATACAAAATTTTTTTCCAAAATTAAATTTTTTTTTTTATAAAATTTATTCTTCAATTTCCTGAACGCATAAATAAATGCACAAATCTGTGTTCACGAGACCTTTAAGCATCGTCGCCAACTTTTGCCAACTCCTTTCCCCTTGAGGTCGGCTTCACCTGAGGTTGCGAAAAGGCCGAAGAGTTTCAAAAGGATGCGAGGGCAGTGCAGCAGAAGGAAGATGAAGAGGAGGAGAAGGAGAAGCCGTCCAATTACAAGAGAACATCGACTACACTTTAAGCCGATGGAGTGATCGTTACAACGAGCATCTCGCACGACCGAGAGAAGATCAGGTCACTGCCACCACGTGGCAAGACTCGCAATTGCATTAAGTCAGACGGCGAAGACTACATGGGAAAAAAGGAGGGGAGAAACGAAGCAAATTAAATAAAAATAAAAATAATGGAAAAGGTTTAAAGAGGTCACGAATAGATACTTTTTGTTGTTCTTAAAATGAAAGGGCGAGGTTAGGAGTGTTGTGTGGCTGTCCAGGGTTGGGAAATTTAATTATCTTTGTTAATTTGATTTTTGAGGTTTTAAAATGTCGCTTGTTGTATTGTCAAAATTATTGGAGTTGAAATAAGTTTTTTATTTTTTAGGAGGAGGTTGTAATAAGTGGTTGATGGTGAATTAAGTGGTATTAAAGGCGAGCTGATGGGTGGGAGTTTTGACGTTGACATTTTTAAGGAGATAAATTTTTTTCAGCGATATGAATTATACTTCACTGCAATGATAATTTTATACAATTTGTATATAATTTTTCTTGTTTTGTTTTTTGTTCAGAAAAGAAATGTGTGGGATTTTTAGAGTACCGGTAAATGAGGCCATTGTAATAATTTATGTGTTTAAGTTTTACTAATAAACACAAGTTACTTAAACATAAATTATTATACATACCGGTATACAAGATTAGAAGGCAACTGTATTTCAAATATGTGGCATATATAACATATATAACATACGAGTATATAAAACTTATACAGAGTGGTTCAAAAAAAGTGATTTAATTCAAATGAGAAAAATACTAGCTGCATTCACAAAGTCAATTGCACTTTTCATATGAGATAAACTTGTTTAAAACCAACTTCCACAATATAATTTTAAACAGGTTTATTTCATGTGAACTAGTGTAATTGACTTTGTGAATGCAACTACTGTTTTCGTTTACTTGTGAATGGACTGCATCAAATGTATGACTTAACTATCATGCACAAGTAAACTAGAAACAGTATTTCTCTTGTTTAAATAAATCTCATCTTTTGAACCACCCTGTCTACAGAACGACCATATATTTTTAATATGTGTAAAATGTATGTTGCCGTACATTTCCCACATATATCGGTATCCAATTCCACGAGAAAGATTGTGTTCGCAGTCAAAAGCCAAAGCTACTGTAGTGACTAAAGGTGGACTATCTGATCGAGCATCTTATGAAAAAGTCATGAAATCTCCCATGCTAAATCGTATATTTCCCACCATATATTTAAAATAAATAAATTTTCCCACATGAAAATGTATGTTACTCAGTCTAGGTCAGAACCTCTTTTAGAGTTCAAAAAACATACAGTAAACAATTTCTTGTTAACATCACTTGTTTTCCACACAAAAAATACTGAAAGTTAGTTTTTCATTTCCCTTGAGTACATCACTTCTTTCCCCTTAATAGCTCTCAGAGCCAAGCAAAGTGAAAGATACTAATGAACCATGTACAATAAAGTGTGCCATAAATAAAGTGTGTAACAAATCAAGTGCCAATACAGCATTTGGTCTTGTGGTGGCTTGCTTTCCTCTAATCTGTGGTCATGCCTTGCACTGCTAATGCCCTCAACAATGGCTGACCAATGTGACAGAAATTACTGGTAGAATGTTAATTATTTAGAGTAACATTTCCTCTTTTTCATATCATTAAATTTGAGTGGATGGGCAATGCTGAAGTGTGATTAGTTTTAATAGCACTTGAGTCTTTTGTTGATTAATGGTGCCTCAGCAAAATGTGTTGTAGGGATTTACACTAATGGTTTTGGTCACATACAAAATAAATTATTCATGAATTTTAAATGAAAGTACACATGATTAATAATTGTTTGTTTGTTTGTTGGATTAGATAGTGGGGGACATGGCAGTTATCAGTGGGAATTAGAGGAACACAAGATGAGAAATTTAATTCACAAATGCAACATTATAGCAAAATGCATGAAAAAAGTTATGGTGGTCCACATTTCATGTACAAATTAAAAATACAGCTACTGGTACTAGATAAAATCATGAAACAAAATGTAACAGATAAACCAACTCAAAGTGTTTTTACCAATAAATCAGTATAGGAAATAATTCCATGAAAACAGTTTGAATTTATTCAATTTTTTTTACCAAGTTCTATGAAACATGACTAGTGTTAGTGTTTAAATTGCTGCTTCTATTCTGATTTTTAATTTTAAAAGATTTTGCAACAAATTTGACTTAATTTTAATAAAGAAATGAAATAAGTTGGGTCTGGTAATTAAGAATACAAAAATAGAGAAACCCTATAAGAACTGTAAATAAGTCTAATAATAGTTTAATGCCCAGATACACCAACAAAAGTTTAAATTTAAGCTGAGTTTAACAACACTTTTAACATTGATTAAACTTTAATTTTATTGTTGATTTACATGAGATAATTATTGTAATTTTTCTAATTTCTACTATATTTTATGAACAATGAGTGTTATATTTAACACCAAGTTAAAAAAGCAAAGTTAATTGTTGAATAAATCAGTTCTTCTTGGAAACTCACAAAAGAAATCTCATTTCATCTCTGCCAATTGATCGTCCTTGTTAGTAAAGAATTATAACTGTTGTCATTTTAAAGTTAATAAAAAGTCTAATAGTTGAAGATCCATCTATTGTCAAAAACTAAAAACAAACTTCACAAATTTCTTTTTCTATTGTAATTTGTGTTTTAATTTAAAACTGAAATGCAATCACAACTTTTGGACCACTTATTATAATCTAAGCACTTATATTTATACAAGTAAAATTTTATTTTAAAACCATTTAGAAAACTTCTGCTTTCCATGTTTTTCCACTGTTGGCAAAAGACGTTACAGAAGTGCAAATCCTTGGCACTAGGTCCTTGGCTCGATGCCTTAAGCCGTAGACAATGGTGAAAATGTTGTCAACATAGCAGAGCCCATGGCCATGGGAGAAGCAATTGAAATTCGTCGCTATAAACCAGCAAACGCGAAGTAGGGAGCGCGTTAGGCATCGGACCATTAGCCTCGTCCGCAGGCTTAAACTTTTAGTAGTCGGTGATTGCAGCACGCATGCGTGGCTTTTAATTATGAGTGCGGGGGGATATTACCCGCTTGACGGTTTCTTCTGGCTTTTGTGTACAGTTTGCTTGGTTTTAAGCAGAAATAAATACAGGCAACAAATTATCCGCCAGTTCATTTCGCTTTCTCTTTCATCAAAGCCGCTCTCTTTCATAATTGAAGAACATTTTTCTGTCATTTATAATTCATTACTTAAATTTAAACTTCTTCTCGTCTCATAATTTTCTACTTGTTAAATTGACAAAATAAACAAATTACGTGAATTCTTGAATAAAGTTTAAAGTTGAGTTCTGTGCATATTGTAATCCATAATCATCAATATTAAAAATGTGAAGAGATAGTTCTGATTCTGAATAATATAGATTTATACATTTTTAAAGACAACTGTATAATTGCCTTAACTGCAACTGTACTTAGTTTTATTCTTGCCAGTGGCGACTCCCCACTTTGCAGTGGCAAATTTCGACAATGACAAATAATGCTCACTAAAGTGTATGGAGGCAATTCAATAGTAACTTCAAATTTGACCCTGCGGTTAAGCCGCTAAAAATAAATTGTTAAAAGTAAATTGTTTCTCGATACCTCAGCAGGAAAAAACTGACGCGAGCGGGTGGCATTTAATTTTTTTATAAGCTTTTTGTACGCGTCCGAAAACTCGATATAAACCGTTATAATTTAGACTAATTATGTCCTTACATTCTTCATTTATAAGAACGTAAAGGCATAACTGTCAAAATTATAAAGGTATATATCAGCCCAAAAATTCGCTATTATATTATTTTAAGAGTCATGTACTCAATCAATATTCACATCAATGTCTACCTGAGCTCTCAGGATTTTCTCCCTGACAATATTAAAACCATTAATACAAAAATATAACAAGTTTAGAATAGATACTGTACAATATAATTGTACTTATATCTTTACATTTCTATAGCTGCTTATGAGAATACAAGAGCATTAACTGTTTAATTATAAAATATATGTACTCACATAAAAATTGATAATTATTGTATTGCTTTTATTTACCTCCTAAACAATAGATGTGCTCATCCAACCACTTAAACTTCCACCATTTAATCTTATTGCAATTACATGTTACACTACTGTCCACAATCAGATTCAGCATCTTTAATACATGCTATCTCCTAAGCAATTAAACAGCACAATCCTAACCTCATGACTTAATAATTGCAGCTGAAATCACCAACATTTGCAGAAGCTCTCTTGCACACAACAACTAAACAAACATGTTCATTTAATCTTAATCCACTAAACTTATTCCAGAGCAACCAAAACTCATGTTAACTTACTCAACATTCAACTTCACACTTCCAAACTGTGAAATGCATCACTTTTTCCATCATTTCAAAAGATGAAATCCCATAAAGCCCTTCAATCTACCATTTCATATAACTTGACAGCAAATGATTTATCGAACGAATCGAAGAGAGCGATTCAAATGGTCAGTGGGGAGTTGGTTATAAGCGATGAAGAACGCTGAGAAATGGATGCCATTCAGCAACCCCTCCATCTTGAGTGTCTTAATGGTCAGTGGGAAGTCTCCCTTCAAATTTGTTGTTGTTCACTGCCAGTTCTTAAGCCTACTTTTGTCATTAATGCCACTGTCTGAAGAAATATGATGTTACTATAGTAACACCCTTTTGGCATACAGCGAGAGCGAAAAGCCGGCCATAAGGAGGCATTTCACTTGGGTAATAAAAGACCGGTCACTTATATTCATTTATGGATTCTCTTTATTAATTCAACAAGGCATGAAATGGAAGAAATGTTGAGCTTGTGGTAATATCCTCCTTATTCGTCGTCTTGAAGATGAAATATTTATCAGAGAAGAGTGACCTGATGACGCTTAACTCCCACAAACTGAGTCGGCAGTCTGCAGTTTGCGACGAGCAATGCTTCGTCAGCACTTCGTAACCAACTAGATCAACATTTCTCGGGTCACTAGAAACCTGAGAATGCCGAGTGCCGGTTTTGGCAAGTCGCGCACAATTTATTTTAAGTACCTGGTTTATCCTTCCTGTAGTCATATGTTTTATCAATAAAGTGAGAATTTTATAAAACATTGAATAAATAGTTTGTGTTTTCTTTTTCAATTTTCTGGATGATTTACTCCAAATTCAATTATGGATTTAATTTTTTTCATGTAACATATAAATATATTTAGCTAAAATTATATTAAAATAAAATGCAAAAATCTTTGAGGGTAATAATAAAATCGCAAAACATTTGTTAAAGACACTGTATGAAATAAACAAGAATCAATAAAAATTTAATCTCAAAGAAAACAAGGAAATCAAATTACCTAAATTAGTATTTTTTAATGCAATAAAAAAAAAAAGCAAAATAGGATTTGAACATTGAGAATTTTTTGCTTATACATTTAAATTCTTTTTGTTTTTCAATTTTTTAAAATCAATGATTAAACAAATTTCCATTTTTTTGCTGCGTTTGTTATTTTTTTTAAATAACAATGTAGCACATATTTCCACTAATCTTGTTAAGTGACTTGCAAATTGCTGAAATAAGCTCAAAATGACTTTCAACAATGCAGAAAGTTAAATTTTTTTAGCAAATAACATTTGATTTTATAAGAGTACTACTGTACATAAATCATAAAAAATTGTTTCTAAATTTTTGCTGTTTCAACATACAATGACTTTATACCCTTTAAAAAATTTATTCTTTGTTTTCTATAACAAGACTTTATTAACTCCCTTTATCACCACACAATTACACCCCAACTTTAAAAGCTCTAAACATGACTTTAACAGTCCCAAAATGCAAACAAAGCACCTTTCCAAGTGATAAAAATTCAAAACTCAAAACTCAACATAAAACTCCCATAGGCCAAACACCTATGATTCCAACTTCACCTCCAAACAAGCCATCAGACCAGTGGCGTAGCGAGGGGGGGGACGGGGGGGACAGCTGTCCCCGGGCGCAAGTCTATGGGGGGCGCTGGCGCAAGGATAGAGGGGCGCCGGCGCACTGGCTTTTAGGGTTCGGTATCGAAGGCGACCGTTTGCA
>JAQFZP010002413.1:0-13812 GCA_034695745.1 Geophilus truncorum | reverse complement strand
TTATTTAAGTGTAAATGAGTAGGAGGATGGTGTAAATAAGCTTTTAACACCTATTTACACCTCACATTTTTTACTGTTCACTGTAAATTCAAGTTATGCATACACAAGTGAACTAGAAAAGTTAATTTGCTGCAAATCTCTTAATTTGAAAAATAATCTAACCAATGTTTTTATCCCTGTTATTAAACACATTGATAACCATACATTCCACTTTCCAGTTTACTAGTGTAATTAGACACTTGCAATTTTCACTCAACTTTGAACAATTTTTATGTGTAGTTTTTCTTTAAACCACCTGTTTACCATCACAACGCACTAGAATCATTCTAGATTGATGACTTCTTATTTTTTTTCCAAAACCTACCTTCAATTGCAGCAGCTGGGTTTTTCTTACGATTTAACCGGTACATTAAGCCAGATCCACTTCCACCTAATTAAGGCCACAAACCAAATATAAACAGCATCTAAATCAATATTTCTTCAATCTTCATCCCTAAATCTCACGGCTTCTACTTCTTTTTCCCAACTCCACTACACACTACAATACTTCATCTTCTCGTGTCAAAACAAATGATAGAATTTGTTATAATAAAAAAAACCTTTTCTGAGCACTTGTATACTCCCTTAGGATAACCCTAATTCGATTTTCACAGTTGATTTGGTTTCATGTGTGTGTTTTGGGCTTTCATATATATACTTTTCTCCATCTCTCAACTGGGACTGGGAAACGGGGTCAGGAAAAGGTGAGACAGACATTCTCCTGACTATTATCAATATCCCATTTGGAGGGTAAAAAGGAAGAGTTTTGTTTGGTGTTGGTTTGTTTTTTCCCCTGTGGACCATTGTGAGTGGTCAGTTGCAGGATGACCCATCTGATTTTACACATTAGTTTGTGCCTGAGTTGCGTGTTTTAATTGTGCAGTTGGCCAAGAATCTAATTAGATGAAGGCGTCTCCACCCTAATGCACTCAGATAGGACTAATTATTTACTAAGCAAATTAGATTTGTCAAATTTGCCAACATGTGTGGATTTTAGTGCTTGCTGCATGTTTACTTCACTCTGATTGTGTGATTGGAATATTTTATTAAATTGTTGTTGTTGTTGTTGGAGTTGGGTAAATATTTGTTGACAGTTGCTAATGTTGTGTGAGTTTGATATATTTGAAGTTGTAGTTATGTATAAAATGTTGTTAAGGGAATTAATTAATTTGTTTACGCTTAAAAAGTTTGTGTCTGAGAATTACTTACACGACAAATAAGTTATGGTTTAATTTGTGTGACTTTGGACAGAATAAATATTTTGTTTGGAATGTTCCCATGTTTTACACATCAAAAATCCATTTAGTAATGTATTTGCTTACTCCATAAATTATTTATTGTTTAGATTCTTGTTAGGCTTCTTGTATTGTATACCAATTTTATTAGAGTTATTGCTACTTATATTGTATTATTGGTTACTTGGATATCCAAATTCATTGCATCACTATCTTTACACCAACAAAGAAAAAAATGTCAAAAGCGCCTAAAGAAGAGCCTACGTCTTCTTCTTGTGTTGATAATACAAATTATTTCTCATGTGGTTTTTATTCTGACTTCGGAACGAATTATAAACCAGATTTGAATAATCTACAGATCAGTTTGACCGTAAGTGGCGATTATTGGTTTTTAGATTCCGGCACATCTGAACATTATTTGTTCAGAAGTGAATGGTTCTGAAATTATAAATCCATTACTTCTTTTTTAAGATATCTTTAGGGAATTTGTTTATGCTTTAAGCGTATTCCTTTTATTACATCTCCTTTCATTACATGCCACACACAAACACATTATTAGCAACATATTTTCCAATATACGACTCGTGTACTTTAAAATGTTAACATTTTAATAATATGTTTACAATATTCGCGTGTCTATATCTCTTTTTCCATTTACAATTTACAATTTCAGTATTATTATTACTATTTTGTCAAAGACATGAATTGGCAAAATGCAACTTTGAAATTGTTTTTCAAAATCTATTGTAAATATCATTTGAATTCATTTTAAGTAACTGAAAATTGATTGTATTGTAGAAACATTGCAGATTGCATTTGTGTTGGAAAATATTTTTGATAAATTGCAAATGCATTGCATTAATAATGTTGAAAATGTCTTTACCAGTTTCAATTCTTGTACATAAATTTAAAAATTTGTTATGCACTAAAGTGGTAAAGACGTTCATACATTTTCACTTATTTCATAAGTAGTGGCATTGTATATAACAATTTCATTTACAATCAAATGTATTCTGAAATTAATTTAAGATGAGATTTATAAATTTTTAAAGTCAAGTTTCTCTGACAATCATTCAGTATATTATTAATAAAGGCGAAATTTAGTTAGTAGGTACATCACTAATTCAAATTTAATTTTCAATTTATTTTTAAAATGTATTTGAGGTGACCTTTTTAAAACTGTTTCAATTCATCCATTTTTTAGTACACCTAGATACACAAAATCCCAAATTTTTTTCTAGATTTTCTAATGTTCTTATGAACACCCACTACTCTTGGAGTTTTATATTGAAATTTCATGTCAAAATGATTGATTAACCAATATAAGAGCATTTTAGGCCTAAAAGTTACAAATTTAAGCAATTAAATAGACTATGGTAGGGTAAAAGTAATTGATTTTTTTGTCAAGAAATTGAAATTTTGAAGATATGACAAAAGAGAATTGAGTTGATGGATGATAGAAATGTTTAGCTGAAGAATTGCAAAGATTTTTGAAAATGGGATTTCGTCTAAAGACAGACCTTGCATGAGCTGATGTAAGCCAGCTGGAGGCCTGCAGAATTGATGAATGTTTATCCCATTTTTCATCCATTTTTTCACACTTCTTCTCTCAATGAATACTTTCCACCAAATTGATCTTGTCAAAATGCAAAATCTTGACATGATTTGGACCTGAATTGATTTTTTCACTTAAACAAAGACATTTTCATCTCTGTATCTAATCTGTACACCTGCAGTGGACTGGAGCTAAATTGTGTTGCAAAAGCTTTGTTTTCACTTTATTAACAAGTGTTATCAGAGTTTTGCAAACAACAACAACATGGGTTTAATCTTTTGAAGGTATTAGCTGATTGCAGTGTGGGTAGTCAAGTGACCCATAGGTTTGACCATTTTCCAGGGATTACAAAGGAATCCACTGACATTAATGGCAGTTGTTTGCTCAATTTATGCACCTCCATCTGGTGAGATAAGTTGTAATTATCTGATAGTGATACAATGTGTATTGTGGGTGGTCTTGGCTTTTGTTAATTCTTTTTCTTGGCTTTTTAAATAGGATTTATTTATGATCATGTGGTTTGTGTCTTGGGTTTTTATTAGTGATTTTTTTTTTTTGAGGGACATTTGTTTGCATGAAGCCAGAAGTTGAAAAGGGCCATTGTTAGTCTTGCATATAATACATTTGCCTTGAATATTTTATATTTCTGCCACCAGGGGGCAATTTATAGGAGACTAGTGCTTTTCTGTTTGCTTTAACCACTCCCAAGATGCATCTAAAAATAGGAAAGATGACTAGCTCAGATTTTTATTTTATTTTATCTTGTTTTTTACTTTTTTCTTTCTGTCTTTTTTTTTTGTTTTTTTTTTCTTATTCTTAAGATGGGAAAAAATCTTGTCATGACTCATGTTGATGCATACAGTTAGAAGCTTTGTGATTTTTTTGGATGATAATATAGAGAAGTAGAATGATGGGCAGGAAAGAATTATTCAAAATAAATTTGTTGAAAATACATACAGTATAAAATAGGATTATTTTAATGTATAGAATAAAATATAACTTAAAGTAATTTGAGATGTAAAATTCAAGTGACATTTTTTTTTTAGAAGTTGTGGGAAAAACTTAGTTTAGTTGTTGATTCAGACTTCTAGGAAAATGAAAGAAAAAACAGATGGCTATGTCATAGTGCTATTTAGTGTCAAAAGGGGGCCTAAATTAAGCTGACTATAATTCATTACAGCTGTAGTTTTAGTCACTCACACTTTTATAAAATAATTTAATTTCTAGATACTCACCGATGACTTTTCGATGACATCGATCACTTTTCAAAAAATTTAAAAATTTGTAATTTAAAAAAAAAACAAATTTGATTAACCATTTTTATTTAATTATAATACATACTGGTAATACATAAAATTAACTAAAAAAAAATTATATCTATTGATGGACTGAAACCCCCACAAATCACATCAACTTTGGTTTGCTTCCCTGCACTTCATTCCCTTTAATTCCAAATATTAATTTAGATGTATTTATAGCCACTATTAAATTTTTGTGTGGTCTGTGAAATGTCTTTCCTGACACTGATTTTTGGTGCCAATTCTTGTGTAGTATAGAAAAAGACTCCCTCTTGGTTTTTATCTAATTTGCTGCACTTGGCATGCTAGTGGATGGCATCAATGAAAATTTATGTTTCAGTTGAAGCACTTAGCCAGATCTAATTTATACTTTTTACACCATTAAGTGCAGTCTTAAACTCTATCCCCAGGCCCCTCAACTTGAACAGAATAACAGAGTAATAGCAAAACCTTAAATTACATAAATTGCAATTCTCAACTAATTCAGAGAAATGAAAAACATTAAAGCTGATTGCTTCATTAGTCATTTCACCTCACCCCCACTTTGTATTTAACTTGTGCAGGTGAAATAGTTCATGGTTAAATGAAGTTTGGGAAAGCTCTTTTCCATTTTCAGTTAAAATTAGTAATTACTGGGACCATATCTCATTTGCCAGTGCTATCTGCAAGGAACACATTAACTGAGTTTCTCAATAATGTTGTATGTGCACTTAGGATCTTATACATGGCTGGGTTTGCACTTCTCTAGAGAAATGGCTGCCAGAAATTACATGTAAGGCTTTGCTCTGGACAAACTTAATTAGGGGTTATGCAAACTTGTGATTTTGATTGATGCTTTTGGTTGCTTGAATTTGTGCAAGTGTGCAACTTATAATTAGTGTGCAAAGAAGGTTTGATAAGTGTAAATCAGTTTTTTTATTTGGTAAGAGAATTAATCAACTCGTATGTGGTTGATTTGGTAGATTAATTGATTTGTGTGGTGAAATTTAGTCATTTTTAAGGAAATAATTTTTTTGAAGTCAAAATAAATTGAATTTTAAAGTATACGCTACCTACAATAAAAATACACTATTATCTAAAAACAAATATTTTATTATATTTCATACAAGGTTAATTTGACAATAAAAATTTGTATTTAGGCGCCAAATTGCCTAAATCTAGCTACAGATCAACACCAAATACACTCTTTAAAACATTAAAAGTTTTAAAAACTTTATTTAATCAATTATTATTACAACTAAAATCATACTTTAACCGCTTTTAATATTTTGAATAAAATTCTCTAACATTTAAACACAAAACAAAACATTTACTAAAAATATTCAAATTTCATTCAATGACACATGGGAGTATCGGTCTACGAATATCCATCCTCGTGTAACTTCAATCGCCCGCCGCTGCGGCGCTGTAATAGAATGACGCGAAGCCGCTTTTCAGTTATAAAGTAGTGACTGGCGAGTGGAGTGGCGGTCGTGTTTTGCTTGCTGAGCTATTAGTTGACGCAGAGACTTTGGGTCGTAAACAAACGACTTTAAACCGTTGGATTAGAAGTGTTCGCCTGTGAGTGATGTTTTGAGCTAACAAAAAACATTTGCCGACGATCATTTGTAGCATCGCCGAGTGATCTGCGTTTTGAAAACTTTGATCAACACGAAATTAATCTTTTTCTTTTTTCCACCGCAAGGAAAGGATTTTAATTGATTGAATGGATATTCGTGTGCTAATGGGACAAATCAAGATGCAGTTCATCATAGCGTTCATCGTCATCATATCAGGTAAATTAAATTTAAAAATAAATGGAAACGTGAATGAATTTTTAGACGCGACCGATCAATGTTTTGAATTTTTAGATGCTTTTTTTTTGGTTTTTTTTTTAGTGGTTGAAAGTTAAAATTATTCCCTAAATTTAAATTTTATCGTGTTTGTGTTCGTTTTGTCAATTTGTGACCTTTGGTATTTTTAGATAGGATTTGATCGATTCGGCGAATTTTGTTTTGCATTTTTAGATGCGTGGTTTGGGTTGGTAAAAACTCAACCGATTTTGAAAATTTGAACTTGAGATGCACCTGTTAAGTGTGGGGCTCGCGAGGGTCAGTTCAGGGACCCGCCAGGACCGGACAAAGGAGTGAAAAACGGTTTCTTGGTTCGCTCACCCCATCTATTCAATCGCAACCGGTTTGAGAGTTGAAAAAGTTGCGGCTCGTTGTTGCGCTGACGCCCCAACTAATTTTATCGACTTTTTAACGTGCAAAATGGGTAAAAATATCGGCAAAATGGACAAATGGTGGATAAAATTTTATTTTTACCCCCTCTTCCGTTCAGATCAATATAAAGTGTATTTGTGGTGTTACCTAGCGACCGGAACCGCGCATTAATTAGTTTTATAGAAAACTAAGCGAGTTTGAATGAAATTTTTAGCTAAATGTTGTCATTTTATATCTATAATTGACTCATTAAGGGTAAAAAGTGGGTTTTTTAAGGCCTAATGTCATACAATTTGTTGATTTTAGTGCCAACTCAGGGTTGTTATTAAAAATGGCTGTTTGTTGCCATGGTGACATTGTAAACACGTTGAAAATATGTCTTACAATCGATTATTTTATTTTTTTATGTTTAGTGAAATTTTTAGGTGGAAGTACTGTATGTGTTTAAGTCGTTATAAACTCGAGTAACCCTTGGAGTAATTAAGAGATTAAGAATTTTGAGGGAGTTGGAAATTGTATTGAGGTTTTGTGCTCGTAAAGTGACCTTGCATTTCCGTTTCCTGTATCCTCCTTGACCATCTTTTGTTCGAAATCATTTATTTCATTCATATGGCGCTTCTATTGACGTAGTCACGTGAGACTGGTCTATTAAAAATGAAAAAAATGTAAAAATATTTTAAATAACAATTTTTTTTTCAGTTTTTTTTAAAGGTGACAGTTGACATTTTTGTGTTTTAAAGATCATTTTGATCAATTTTGACAAAATTTAGATCAAAAATAACATTTTGACCTTGTTTTGCTTGCATCCAATGTTAAGTCTATGGGAGATGAGGTCTGATTATGTCGGTTCACTTTTCACTGTTTGAGTATTATTAAATAAAGAAAAACTCGACTTTACACTCTTCACAGTATTTACTTTAATATTTAGTTAAAAAATTTAAGTCAGTTAGGTCTAGGTGGAAACAGAAGTAAACACTGAATTATTGATGCTTAAAAGCAAGAAATCAATGATAATGGGTTTACACCATGCATTGTGGGTAATGGGGGCTTTTGCATCTCTTTACCCACCTTTTAATAAAATGTGGCAACCACAAACTTGATTTTATCACACCATTTTTAAAGCCAAACTTGAGAAGGTTTCACTCAAAAAAAATTTTTCTTGTTTTGTTTTCATAATCTCATAATGAGCAGCTGTGACCATGAAATAGCCAAACTGAGAAATAAGTTAAATTAGGCTTATTTCTTTTATTTTAGACCTTTAAATGGAAATTGGACACAACATGACTCATGGTGATAGTATTAACATTGTTTAGTTTAGTGTGATTGCAATTTTAAGACCCCATTAAAAGTGCAATGAAAATTCCAGCGGTAACTAAATAAGTATCCCAATGTTGCTGCGCAGTGGGTTTAACACTCGATCTAAATGCTCTTTAATAAGAATAACCTTTAACACAAGGCCGAGGAATATATTTTTATGTTCGACGATTTCGAAAACCATATAATAGTGAGTTTGCAAAAGGCATTTTTTCCTAATGCATTATGTTAACATTAACTAACAAGGAGAGGTTCTCTACTTGTCTATCATAGATTGTTACGATATTAAGACCAAACAGTCATCCTTTTACAGTAGGTGTGATCATTCACTAGATATTTGGGATTCAAAAGACGTTTGGAATACCATCTTGAAGTGACATAGGTGTGTTGGTGCCATGTTCATGACGTCACCAGATTAGTAATGGGGAGTATTTTTGGTCGTCCACTATTTTTTTTAATTTATTGATAAAATGTTAATTGAGGGGTTTAAGCTATAATTGAAAAGTATAAATGTTTTGAACAAACTCTGTAATATCTATCAAAATAACCAAAAAAAAAAAAAATGTCGTCGAAATGATAGTTCCATTTAAGAATTAAAATTCAAGGTTGAACAGTTCTAACAGTCACTGATGATTTTTGCCCCCAAAACAATTATAGAATTATTTTTAATTGATAAATCAATAGAGTCAAATACATTATTGTGAAGCTAAAATATTGTAGTTTCTTAAAAAAATTGACAGTTGTCTTGGTTTAACCAGTTTGAGTTTATTGAGATTTAAGCCAATTGTTTTCATCATTGAGACAGCTTTGATAGTCACCGTACATTTCACTCTTAAGCGTAAAACTGAATTTTAAACTTCTTCGACTACTTTCGAATTTAAAAATAACTTGAAATTAAACATCGAAGACAGGTGCTGTAAATTGTGAAATAATTTTACTGGCAGATGCAATTTGTGCATATTACCTGCAAAGCATTTCATGAGTTTCGGAAAACCTAGAAGAACTTCGATTAAGGCGATACCATTGAAATTAACTACTTCGATCAGTGTCCCTTCAACTCCTGTGTGTTTCTAGCCTAATGAGCGAGCTTTCAACATCAATTACCGCACATTTGCACACGACTGCGCCTCTCAGCCCCTCTTTAGCAGCCAACCGGGGTCCGGAGGGTGCAAAAATTGTCCAGCAGATGGCGAGGAGCCCACGGGAACCCAGGAAACCCAGGGAACAGAGGAAACTCGGGATGGAGAAAAGGAAAGGCAGATACTTTGTCCCATGTGCAATTGTTGTGGAACGACTTCCTTTTACTTGTTTAGGATCCCATTGCCAGGGTGGGATTTGGGGTTTCAATGATGTGTGAAATGCTTGGGATAAGCCTTTCCCCAAGTGTGTCTGTATGAAACGCAGCCGTTGGGTTCTTTGTTGTGTTTGTGCTGGGAAATCTCTGGGGTGATGGGGAGAGCGGATAAAGGTGGGTTAATTATGAATGCTAATGAGGTGTGATGAAAAAATGGATTTTTAGGGATGAAGTAGGGTTTTTTTTTTAAAGTAGGCTTAAATGATTAATGTTAAATTTGGTTTTATGAAATTCTTACTCTGCATTTTTAATAGAAAAATAATAAAAAATGAATTTTTTTTTTTTTTTTTATTTGGTTTGGTGGATATTGAGGTTTTTCTTCTTGGTTTAAGCATTAACCTTTGGAATAGCTGCAATTTGTGATGTGTAATTTATTGGGAGTGACAATTTACTGTAAGTTTCTTGTTTCTCAACTAAAATAAAAAAAACCAGATTTCAGCAATGCTTAAATTGGTAAAAAATCTCGTGGGAAGCCGACCTGGAGTGTCAGACAAAACGTGCAGGGCGAAATAAAATAAAATTGTGAGTTTTGGCTGGGAATTTTCAACCTTAACCTCATTCTACCATAATAGCAACATAAAAAATAACAATAAAGAAAAAAAAAATGTAAAATAAAATTGGATAAAAACAACATGTAAAATTACATGTCATAAACAGAATGGTTAAAGTCTATTGTAGGTTTTCGAGTTTCTACAGTCAGTTGAAAACCGGATATGAAACAACTAAGAGCAGAATACCGGAGGACAGTGACACAAACACTGAAAATCAGTCAGAAGCAATTATCGTAACAAAATAAAAATTAAAAAATTGAAATGCCGAGAAATGCTGAATTTAAGTATAAAATTTAATTTTAGGCTTAAGTGTGAAATGTATTGTCTCAAATAACTCAAACTCGTTAAACTAGGAGTAATTATCAATTTTTTCCAAGAAACTACAATATTTTAGCTACACAATAACCTATTCGACGTTATTGATTTATCAATTTAAAATATTTCTATAATTATTTTTTCAAAAGGTTATCAGCAACTGTTAAAACTATAACTTTATGTCTCAAAGTTTGAATTTTATTATACAATTTACAACACTTGAAAAATTTCGGTCTACATCTCTCATATTTTTCTCTTTTTTACATCTAACTCTGAACTCGTGTAAAAATGCACGTGTGAATGTGATTTCCGCTTCAAGTAATGACACCATAAAAACCTTAACAGGCGTCCACAGCAGCATTGAGTTAACACAAAAAAACTATAACAAGAAAAAAAAATTGCAAAAATGTGACATGCGACAAGTCGCCACTCAAACGTAGTGCCAGCATGAATCGATTTTTTTTTGTTTTGTTTTTAGTTATTTATATTTTTTTTCTGCCTTTCGGCTTCCTTAGCGTGTCATGAAATATTAATGTTTCGCTTAGTTATCGCTGCACAAAGGAAATTAGAGGAACAATCGAGAATTTATTACGAAGAGCGATAAGTGGACGTTAATAAAATACACGGAGTCAGAGTCACCGACAGGTGGATTTTAAATCACGAATTTTTGCTTGTAAAAATTGAATTAAATAAAATGTAATTTATTTACAAGGGTGAATTTTTGATTGCCTCCGTTGCCTTTGTGAAGGGGCAGGGGCCCCATGAAGCCATTTCCTCGTATGAGTCATAGGAAGCGTTGGGAAATTGTTAGGAGCGTTGCAAGGGATGGGAAAATGAGGGAGCGAATGGTAGTAGGCCTGACACCTGGTATTTTTGTTAAAGGTTGGCTAGAACATGTAATGAGTTGAGTGGGTGGTTAATGAGGTGAAGTTTTAGATGAGTTGATCGAGCGACTGTTGTTTGTTTTGACTTTTGTTTTTCATTCAGATGCTTTGAATTTAAGTCTGGAAATGCATGCGATTAGGAAATTAGGAAATGGGAGTTGAATAGGAAATCACAGGGGTGGAAGGGTAAGGGAAATCCTAGAAAATTTGACTTGATGTTTTTTATTGAGCTGAAAGTGCCGCATCAAAGTTTAAATTAAGGCTCGACACAGATATCGGGACTAAAATATTGGCCGATACTAATATTGATATTCTTTTTTAATTTTTACAAATTAGGATTTTTCCTGTTTTTCTCTTGTTTTAGTACATAAAACAAGGTTACTATATAAGAATAGTTGAAGTTTGAAAATAATTTTTAAGTTTTATTTGAAAAGTTTACGTACCGGTATTAAATTTGGCTTACTTCTGCTTTTGTGACAAAATTTATTTTTGGTCACATTTTTCAAAAATTATTTTGTTTTTCAACATTTATGCAACATATCTTTAAGAAAAAAAAAAATGAAATTACTGTTCGGTATTTATTTTGTTAACGTTTTTATTACGTTTGCACTGAAAATGTAATACCGATATTTTCGTAAATATCGGCCGATTTTAGATATCGATATCAGAATCAATCAAATCCTAGTTAAAACTGTTTGCGGAAAAAACTTATGATTATTCTTCTGCGTTAAGATGACTTTGAAGAGAACATTGGACTCTTATTTTGACTTATCTACTATAAAAAAAAAATACAAGAGCTAGTGTTACTATCTTTGAAACCAGAAATGTTGTGCTCAATACCATTACCCTCACTCTTGATTTCACCATTAACTATCATTTGTCAACCTGTGATTGGGAATTTGAATGAGGTCAGAAGTTACTCACTCACAATCAATTCCCCTGACACTGTGATTGATTAAAAGCAAACAATCATGCAAAGTGAGTGCAGTTTACATCAGTTTTCAACTAGACGTCTGGCCAACAAGGTCAGCAAACATGGGAAATTGTAGAGTGCTTGTGACCAGGGATTACACTAACATATCCATTTGTTTGCATGCTCTTAAAGAGCTCAGTTGACACGCTGAATTTGAAGCTATTGCATTTCCAATGACTTATGTCACATGTAAATGCCGGATCGGCAGTGGGCTAAGGCTTTGCGAAGTAACGCAAGAAGAAGGGGGCAAGAAAGAGATAAGGGATGAGGTCTGGTGTGAAGCTGCTCTCACCGATAAGTGATGGCAGCTTAGAAAAAAGGGAAAAATGAGAAAGAGTGGAACGTGGCTTTTGTGGTCGAGAAGAATCGAAGTGGCAGCGACCGCAAGTCGCCGAAATGGTTCTTGACCGACACGACAGCGTTGTTAAGAGTTCGGAAAGGAGAGCCCTGCATTTGGTTTGTGCGGTTTTAAATTTGAAATCGGAGATCTTGAACGTCAAGTCTGATTTGCTTGTTAGCGTAAAGCAAATTCTTCGGTACTCAGAAGTACGAGGGGAAATAACAGTGACAAAAGTTTACAAAAAAGATTAAATATACTGTTGCCTCGTTACACCACGATTTTTAGAGTTTAAAAAGTTCGATTTCATTATACGATCACGTGCAATGACGAAACATTTTGCAGTAGCAAAAATAAACATAGTGTTGTTATTCTTTAAGCAAATTGTTGAAATTTATTTCTATAAAATAAAATACATAGAGGGGATATTTTTTATCCTATACAATATTAGTAAAGCCGATTTCGACAAACTGGTGATAGTGTAAACTAAACACGATTCGAAAGTTGTTGGTGATTTTTTTTTTTAAGATTGGTCTTTAAAAGCTCGTGCCACGATGGTATCGCTAAGCTTTAACATACGGCCAATCGTTAGACACCGAGCACGAACAGAGATTCCTGTATAGCATATTGGGTATTAGAGACAAGAAGCTGGCTTCTTCCAGCAGAAGACGTCGCGCAATTCCAATGCGTCTTTGATTTCCTCCCTCGACCTGATAAGTTCCTTGTTGATAAGGAATTTGGGGAGTCAAATGTCTTGCACTCACATAAAATTGCATTGCTGTGCACATTCTTTGCACTTCTCCACTAATCTTGAAATTATGAGGGGTTTGCTGAGGGAAATTACATTTAGGCCTAAATTTAACACGAGCTTTCATCGAAACCAATTTGCTCTGTTTACTTCTTCACTCCTATGTATGATGCAAGACAGATGGGTACTTTTTTTTTTGAGGGTTTAAGGGTTTTCCACCCCTCTGCTTTTAACTTTAAAAGAAAAAAAAAATATTTCTAAGAAAACAGACAAATGTGTTTAATATGTGAAATATTTATGGTTGTTGTTTCTAAGGGAGAAGAGTAATAAATAATGAGCAAAGAGAATTTTTTTGATGGATTTATTTTCCAGCTTCCAAAGTCTTTAAGTTCTTCCGAAGGATTTTCGACTTATTCGCTTATCGCTGCTCCTTTCGTTTTTCTTATAAATTTGCAAAAATTTCCACAAGTTTTCAACAAGTAGCAATTGAAAGAAGTCTTTTTCATGTCAATATTAGCTGTTATTAAATATTTAATAAGTGGTGCTGTGAAATGAGATTCCATCAGTTTTTCCCACTCAGCTGCAAAGCGAATATTAAGTCGAAGCAAAGCGGAGTGCAGTTGGTTTTCAATTGTGAGCATTTATTAAAACATCCTTATGGAAATTTGTTATCAGACTTGCTCCTTGCTATTTGCTAATGACCTTTTTAGCTAATGAAGAGCTCACTTTGTACTGATTTCTTCTCAGCTTCATTAGAAGGGTCATGCTCTATTCATTCCAGTCTGAGGCAACTTAAAGACTCCTTGTGCTATTTTTTAGTCTCATCAACTTATAAAATATATTTTTTTAATTTTTTGTTTATTTTTTTAAAAAAGTGAAAACATTCTTGCACTGAAGGACATGGAAGAGAATTTGGAACAAATGTTGAAAATGAGGCATTTTTGGACAGGTGGCAGCAGTTTGCCTTTTTCTAATTTGTGGCACAGCTGTATTTTAAAAGTGTAA
>JAQFZP010002412.1:0-13816 GCA_034695745.1 Geophilus truncorum | reverse complement strand
AACGCAACAACATTCATCACGAGTATACCGGTCGCCATTTTTGGTTCTACCTACATTGTTGTATTGATGCAAAGCGCAGTTGGTTGTTAGGTGTAGTGGAGGATGGTTGATCGGTTGGAAAGTCGAGGTCACGTGACCTGATTTTGAGGGATAGGAAAATCCCTCGACCTGTTGTAGAATATTAATTACACCCACTGGTACGTCAAAAAAAATTTCGTCGAGTTTCACCAACCCTCACTAGGCAGCGACACTGAAACGGATAAGTTCATTGGATGAAATAAAAAAAATCTAACATTTGCCTTGGATTATTGGTGGTGAGTGAGTGAGTGAGTGAGTGACTATTGCTTAATATCGCCAGCTGTTGGACTATTGGCATTTTGCATTTGCCAGCACAGCATTTTGAACAAAAAATAATTTTTTTTCCAAAAAGGTTTAATGCAAGGACTAATATAAATTGAAAAAAATTGCATAGCATTTGTCTATATGGTATGGTATTAGTTTTCCTCATCTCTTTACAAACATAGGTCACGCAAAAAAGAGGAAACGCCTTGTACAGAAAATCTATCTTCAATATCAATTGACATAAAAATGTGTAAATCTATCCTTCATTTCTGTAAATAAAAAGCTGTGAAATATATATAATTCCATCCTGGAAGTTTTGAAAAGAATTGAATTTCCTGTTCACGAAAATGTATATTATTTTTCGACAAAAAAATCGTCAGGTGATTACCATTATATGTACTGTATATAAAGCCAGCAAATATCACATAGTCTACAGTATGACACTAAAGCAATAAAAATGATGGCAAAATTATCACTTCTTCTCACTTGTCTGATCGCAGGTTTCAGCACTGTACAATGTCACCTGCCAGTGTATGTAATCCCAGGCACTACAGATCCGGGAGTTACCTGGGTATTGATGTGTGCACAAATTTCCCTTGCTCGTGGAGGAGCCCCGTGTAAAGTTGTCCAGCCTGCCACGTTTGTTGCCAATCTTTTGCCAATGTGGACTGCAGTTAACAGCGTGTACTTGCCAGCATTCCAGAAAATCTTTGCCGATAATCCAAATGGAATTCACATTATGGCACATTCTTTAGGTAAATATCCACATGGATATCATTTAAAAAATATTGAAATATGTTTTTTTTTTTACTACAGGTGTATTAATTGCTCGAGCCGTGATTCAGATGAGTGCAAACCACACGGTAAAGAATTTATTGGCTTTGGCCGGTCCTCAACTCGGTTTGAAAGCACGTAAGTTTTATCAGCAATTATTTATGATTATGATGACTTATTGGTTGTGTTTCAGTGCCGTTCACTGGTCAACCAGCTTTGGATATTATTAATCCAGTAAAGTTATCAGGAGTTCTTTTAACTAAGTATAAATATAATTTCGTTTGACTAACGTAATAAGACTCAAAAGAAGAGATTCTAACTGGTGAATCACAGATTTTTATTACATAAATTCCAATCAACCATTTTGCTGACTTAAATTTTTTTCTGCACATTGCAATATAATGCGAGAAAAATGTGAACAAAGTTTTCTTACGCAAGCAAACTTGGCTTGGGTTGGAATGAAATCACCCAAATCAATGAAAGCAATTCAAAATTAAACTACAAATATGTCGCGACGTGTGCGAAGTGTGCAAAACAATTTAAAAAAGCAATATAAGTCGATGAGATTATTGTTTGGTAGTAATTTAATAAAAATCTATATGGTTTGCAGTTGGGTTGCTTTCCTTTCTGAGCATATGTGGAAGAGAAAGTGCACAGTAAAAGATAAATACGCCTTTTGTCCCTATTCTAAATTGATTTTGTTATATACTATACTATACCACCTGTGACGTGAAATGAAAAAGACGTGCTACAACAATCAGACACTAAATTAAGGCTTGTGGTTATATTTGGATAACCACGATCGGGTGATTTATAAAATATGTTCTCCAAGAGAATCAGATTTTATTCTTGCACTTCACTAGACAAGTTCTGAACTGTAAAACTTTACTTAAAGAATGTAGTAAAAAGGAGAGGCTTAACAGCTGTTCAGCTCCTCCCTCTAAGATGGCGCTAATCATAATGCACTTTTATGTTATTAAGAACTGCAGCAGAAGCTTTCTGTTGGAATTGTTAATAACATAAATTTGGTCATTAATTATTATGATTAGCAGCATCGTGAAGGGCAGAGCTTAACAGTTTTTAAGCCCCTCCCTTTTACTCCATTCTCTAAGTAAACAAACTGTAGAGCTTTCTACTGATATATTTATCAGAGTATAATTTTACACTGTATGGCAGTGTGGTAAGAGGAGTAGTAAAAGGCGCTGCTTGGTAAGAGGCACACATGAATCTCAGATGAGTCATCTACCTCTTCCAAGTAAAACGCCATTTTCAGACTTTTTACTAAAATTTCAGTTCAGTGTAATCCATTTATAACGTACTCGGTTATAGCAAGATCCTTTCATCCTTTGTTAAAACCTGTTATAACGTGTGCATTATTTTTACTGTTCCAGTTTTCTTTACTCGCCCATCGGTCAAAATAGCAGCATTCTCGCTTCTTTGTGGCATGGTAAAATACAGAGTGATACAGAGTGTAGTTTTCATAAATTAATAATATTATTAAAAAAAAAAAAGATAATACAACCAAACCAGAATCGGATTACTTATTGTCAAATATAGCCCTGCCTGTTTTAAACAATGAAGTTAATCACACAAACAAAGAAGGTATTAACAGAAATAAGTTAAAGATAAAAACATAAGGGCTTAACTGATCTTTGATCTCTACTTAAAGTTTAATATTTGTACATGGTAATTCTTTTTCAGCATACAAAGCTAACTTTCTGCGTGTTAGCAAGGTTTATTGTCTAGCAGCACAAAATGACACTACTATAGTTCCTAGGGAAACAGGGTAATGTGCAAATATTTTTAAATTACTCATAAAATATAAATACATTTCTTCACTTTTATGATTAAGATGGCTTGCATACACAGATAAAGATGGCAACGAAATTCCCTTCCATCAGCAGATTGTAAAGATATTCTAATTCAAATTGCAATAAACTTAATCTATGAATTTTGTATAAAAAAGATCTATACCGAAGACACGTTTGGGATCCGTACTATGGAACAGCGAGGTGACTTGACCATTCGGATTATACCGAATATTGATCACAGTGATTTTGGTCTTAAGCTTTCGTTTGCCAGCAAGTATTACCTTCAATATCTTGACTAAGAGGGTGTGTATTTAACAACTTTATTAAATAATTTTAATAAAATTTTGTTTAAAGTATTTATGTGTGGTTTAATGGTAAAAATAACTAAATAAAGATAAATTTAAAGTATCAATATTTTTTTTTTATATTTTTGATAAATAATATAATTTTACCAAAATATAACAAAAAAATCTTGAAAAATTTCTAAAATCTTTGCAAATTTTTGTAGAGCACAGACTGGCTGATACAGTTCTGTGACAACAAGAAAGAGAAAGGACACCTGAATAATGGCAAACAGCATTGTCCAGTCCAAACAAGATTAATTTCTACAACATTAAGCAAACGTCGCAATGCAAAGTGTGATCTCAAACATAATACAGTACATAATAAGTTTATACTTGCAAAGGCTTACATGGCCAGCCTTGTAAAACAAATAACTCCAATTGAAAGTATTGTCAAATAAAATACATTCGTGTAACCCTTTTATTTATTTAGAGATAAAACTTTAGTCAGTTTTAGTTCTTATTTATTAAATCATAAAGAGTATGCTGTGTAGGCTTCCCTGTCCAGCGAGTGCTAAGGAGAAGCGGCTACTTGAAATAATACAAGTAAATAGCCTATAATTTCACCCGTTATGAAAACCGCAAAACATGTAAAAAAAAAAAAGTATTGTAAGTGTAAATCCAACATTAATAGCAACTGATGTAACAATCATTCTATCATCTATATCTATATTTTGAAGTTGTGTCTGTGTGTCTGTGTGTCTGTCTGTGGATCTATAGGCTCGGTTATTTGCCGCGCGATTTTCACCAAATTGAAGAGGTACGGTAGTAATAATTCCTTTAAAAAAAATTATGCAATGACTTACAGTATATGAACAAAAAGAATTCGTAACATATTCTGAAAAAAATAGTTATCGATTGTAAGAGGTCAATGGTATTAGTTTTCCTCAACTCTTTACAACCACAGATCACGCAAAAAACAGGAAAAGCTTTGTACATCAAAATCTATCTTCAATAGCAACTGACGTAACAAACCCATCTTTTATTCCCAGTAAATAAAAAGCTGTAAAATACCAATAAAATCCTCGACCTTTAAAAAAAACTCGTCACGTGATTACCACTTCTTACTGTATATAAAACCGTAAATTCCACATAAGAACTCTATAACTAAAAATGATGACAAAATCAGCATTTCTCCTCACATGTCTGATCGCAGGTTTCAGCACTGTACAGTGTCACCTGCCAGTGTATGTAATCCCAGGCACTCTAGATCCGGGAGTTACCTGGTTAGTGATGTGTAAACAAATTTCCCTTAATCGTGGTGGAGCCCCATGCAAAATTATCCAGCCTGGAACAGTGGCTGCCAACCTCTTGCCAATATGGACTTCAGTTAACGAGTTTTACTTGCCGGCATTTCAGAAAATCTTCGCTGATAATCCAAATGGAATTCACATTATAGGACATTCTTTAGGTAAATATCCAAAATGATAAAATTTAAAAAATATTTAAAAATTTCGGATGTGAGGTAATTGATTTTTTTTTTTTACTCATTACAGGTGTATTAGTTGCTCGAGCTGTGATTCAGATGAGTGCAAACCACACGGTCAAGAATTTATTGGCTTTAGCCGGTCCACAACTCGGTGTGACAGCACGTAAGTTATTAGCAGAAATTATTTATGATTGTATTGATTTGTTGATTATATTTTAGTGCCATATACTGGTCTAGATGTTTTGCAAATTATTAATCCAAAAAACCTATCAAGAGCTCTTTTAACTAAGTATAAATAATTTTGTTTGCCTAAAACTCACAAGAAGGGCTTCCCAACCGGTCAACTACAGATTTCTATGAAATTAATACCAAATAACCGTTTGGGTGACTTGCTTTGTGCACCTCGCAATACAATGCAAGATAAATGTGAACAAAACTTGAATAAGGAATCAAAAAGAAAATGATAAAATTTGTGTTTTATAATTACTCTTCCTCTTATTTGATTCGTTCTTGTGCAATGCAAACTTGGTTAGTATTGAAATAAAATCACCCAAGTTCACAACTGACACGAAGCAATTCAAAGTTTAATGAAGCGGCGAAATGATTGTTTGGTATTAATTTTATAAAATCTGTAATTGGTCAGTTGTGGGCATCAGCTCTCCTTGTCTGAGCATATGGAAGAAAAACTGCACAGTAAATTGTACAAACACCTTTCGTTCCTATTCCCTTTTAGTGTAAATTGATATTGTTACACCACTGCTTAAAATTTAACACTTAAATTGGTGTCAATACAATATGTTTGAAAAGATAGATAGGTTTGTATATTATTTACACAAGTGTAAAATCCTGTGCAAAACACTTGTCTTGTGTAAAATAATCGTTTTTCTCGATCTAACTCGAAAAAAAGCGGTAAAAAAATGTGAAAAATTTTTTTTAAATCTTTAACTCTTCAGTATGTGTACATTATTTATATTATTGCAGTTTTTACTACTCTCCCAACGGTCAAAATAGCAACATTATCGCGTCTTTGTGGCATGGTAAAATACATTGTGAAATTGAGTGTAGTTTTCAAAAATTAATAATACTAATTTTTTTTTAAGATAATGTAACCAAACCAGAATCGGATTACTTATCGTCAAATATATTTCTACCTGTTTTAAACAATGAAGTTAATCATACAAACAAAGCAGGTATTAGCAGAAATAAAATAAGTTAAAGATAAAAATAATTTCTAGTTAAAGTTTAATACGTGTACACTGTATAATTAATTTTCAGCATTCAAAGACAACTTTTTGCGAGTTTGCAAGGTTCATATTCTAGCAGCACAAAATGACACTCTTGTGGTTCCTAGGCAATCAGCGTAATGATAAAATATTTATAAATTATTCAAAAATTTCATTTCTTCAATTTTACGTTTATTAAGATGGCTTGCGTACACAGATGAAGATGAAAACGAAATTCCCTTCCATGACCAGCCGGTAAGGATATTCTAATTTATATCGCAATAAACCTAATCCATGATTTTTTTTAAAAGATCTACACGCAAGATACGTTTGGAATTAGTACTTTGGAGCAGCGAGGTGACTTGACCATTCAGATCATACCGAATATTGATCACAATGATTTTGTTCTTAATTTTTCGTTTGTCAAAACGTATTACCTTCAGTATCTTGACTAAGATGGTGTTAATTTTACGTCTTTATTTATGAGAAATAAATAAAATTTTGAGCAAAGTATTTAATTATGCTGATGTGCACAAATCAACACATTTCACTTTTTTCAAAATGCCTTTTCCTAAGTCTGAGTCGCCGTCTAGTGAGAGTTGGTGTAATTCGGCAACATCATTCGGAAAAATTTGTGATGTTATTATATAAAACATTATTGTTCATTAAAAAAAAAAAGGAAACTAAAATTTACTGGTACTTTCCAATTGATGTGAGTTAAGCAAACTGCACTTATATCTTAGCTTGGATTATTGGTGTGTGAGTGAGTGAATATTGCTTAATGTCGCCAGCGGTTGGAATATTTGAATTTTGCATTTGCCAACACAGCATTTTGAACAAAAAAATAGTTTTTTCAAAAATTTTTATGCAAGAACTAATATAACTTTTAAAAAATTGCATAGCATTTGATCAGAAGTTTTTATTATTTCAGGAACACTTGTATTTTAAAATGTAAATACAGCTGTTGTTAATGTTGGTATAATGGCTAAATAATACTGAACAGTGTGAGATAAGGCAATGCAAAGGGAGCTATAAGAACACAGGAAAGCTAAACATCCCTAATTATTACACTAAAAACATTAGCTGCATTCAAGGTATAAAATTATACAATTAAATTAATTTGATTTTACTTTTTTATTTTGAATCTATACAAAATAATCACAGAAATATGTATATGCTTTAAAATTAAAATAATAACCCTGAAAACAACCTTATAAACTATCTGCCTGAATTGGAATTTTGCCGATTTTGCAATTTGAAGAAGTAGTAATAATTCGTTTAAAAAAAATAATTATGCAATGACGTATATGAACAAAAAGAATTCGTAACATATTCTGAAGAAAATAGTTATCAATAGTAAGAGTTCAATGGAATTAGTTTCCCTCAACTCTTTACAACCACAGATCACGCAAACAACAGGAAAAGCTTTGTACATCAAAATCTATCTTTAATAACAACTGACGTAACAAACCCATCTTTTATTTCCAGTAAATAAAAAGCTGTAAAATACCAATAAAATCCTCGACCTTCAAAAAAAAACTCGTCACGTGATTACCACTTTTTACTGTATATAAAGCCGTAAATTCCACATAAGAACACTATAACTAAAAATGATGACAAAATCAGCATTTCTCCTCACTTGTCTGATCGCAGGTTTTAGCACTGTACAGTGTCACCTGCCAGTGTATGTAATCCCAGGCACATCCGATACAGGAGTTACCTGGTTAGGAATGTGTGCAAAAATTTCCCTTGCTCGTGGTGGAGCCCCATGCAAAGTTGTCGAGCCTGGAACATTTCTTGCCAGTTTCTTGCCATTGTGGACTTCAGTTAATAATGTGTATTTGCCAGCATTTCAAAAAATCTTTGCTGATAATCCAAATGGAATTCACATTATAGCACATTCTTCAGGTAAATATCCAGAATGATAAAATTTTAAAAATATTAAAACATTTTGGATAACGTATATGATTTTTTCACCACAGGTGTATCAATTGCTCGAGCCGTGATTCAGATGAGTGCAAACCACACGGTCAAGAATTTATTAGCTTTGGCTGGTCTACATCTTGGTGCGAAAGCACGTAAGTTTTAATAGCAATCATTTATGATTGCGTTGACTAATTGTTTGTGTTTCAGTGCCGTTGACTAGTCTAGCAGTTTTGCAAATTATTAATCCAGAAAACCTATCGAGAGCTCTTTTAACTGAGTATAAATAATTTCGTTTGACACTCACAAGAAGAGCTTCCTATCCGGTCAACCACACATTTTTATTAAATTAATACTAAAATAATTTAAAAGAGCAGTACAAGTCGGAGAGGTGATTGTTTGGTACCATATTAATTTAATAAAAATTCATGATTGGTCAGTTGGGAAGCTCTCCTTTCAGAGAATTTGGAAGGGAATCGATACAGTTAATGATAAATACACCTTTTGTTCCTATTCCCTTTTAGTGTAAATTTATTTTGTTACACTACTGCTTAAAGTTTAACACCTAAATTGGTGTACAAATATGTTTGAAGGCGCTGTTTGGTAAGCCATGAATCTCGGATGATTCACGCATCTACCAGTAGATCCTCCAACTAAGACGCCATTTTTAGTAGTTAAAGAACTTTTAAAATCTTTAACTTTACTTCAAAAAAACGACAAGAAATTTAAACGAAAATAATACCATACACGAACCCCAAAGCAAAATATCGCCTACAAAAACAGAAGATAGTTTCTTTATATCGAGATTGGATAAAAATAAATAAATAAACAGCTACCATTTGAAATAAAATTGAAATAAATTTTGGATTATCTTTATTATTCCAGTTATCTTTACTCGCCCATCGGTCGAAATAGCAGCATTGTCGCTTCTTTGTGGCATGGTAAAACATTGTGTAATAAACGCTGTAGTTTTCAAAAATTAATACTAATTGTTTTTTTTGCTTTATTTTAAGATAATACAACCAAATCAGAATCGGATTATTTATCGTCAAATGTAGTTCTGCCTGTTTTAAACAATGAAGTTAACCATCCAAACAAAGAAGGTATTAGCAGAAATAAGTTAAAGATAAAAATGCAAGATCTTCTCACGGTACCGGTATATATAGTTTAATATATGTAAACGATAATTCTTTTCAGCATACAAAACTAACTTTTTGCGTGTTAGCAAGTGTTACGTTCTAGCAGCAGAAAATGATAGTTTTGTGATTCCTAGAGAATCAGGGTAATCAGGGTAATATTTTTAAATTACTCACAAAATACATTTTTTCATTTTGTGTTTTAGGTGGCTTGCGTACACAGATAAAGATGGCAATGAAATTCCGTTCCACGAACAGAGTGTAAGGATATTAAATTCAAATAACAATAAACTTAACTCAAGAATTATTTTTTAAAGATCTATACCCAAGACACGTTTGGGATCCGTACTATGGAAGAGCGAGGTGACTTGACCATTCGGATCATACCGAATATTGATCACCTTGATTTTATTGATAATTTTTCGTTTGTCAAAACGTATTACCTTCAATATCTTGACTAAGAGAGTGTGAAATGTACAACTTTATTAAAGAGGAATAAATAATGTACAAAATATTTAATTGTGGTTTAATGGTAAAAATAACAAAAATAAAAATATATTTGAAGTAATAAATTCATAAATAAATGCATAATTTTATACAAACTAAAATGTTATAAAGTAAACAGTACATTTTTTAATGTTCTATCACATAAAATAAAATAAAAAAATAATCGTGGCAATAAAGCTTTTCGAAATTTCCGGTTCAGCTTTACTGCAGAGCTCAATCACATTTCAATGAAACGCATAAGATGTATAAATTACAACATACTGTATATAAGTTAAAAATTGAATAATTTTGAAATAAAAGTCAATGACAATGGTTTTTTTATGCTTTATATTACCACAGCCCATGTAAAAGATAAAATAATAAATAAATAAAGAACTGCATGGTAGCTAAAAATGTCACTTTATTTAAACTTAATAATCATAGATTTTATCCTTTAAAATTTAAAAATTAAATATTATCATTAAAGTGTTGTAATGACACATAACCCCTTTAAACGAAAAGAAATCCAGTGCCTAAAACGTACTGTACCGTACTGTACATACCGTACGAATTCTAACATAAGCACCTATTTGTACACATATCATGCGAGTAAAAAACAAACAAATATCTTTGAGCTTTAAAATTAAAATAACCTTGAAAACAACCTTATAAACTATCTGCCTAAATTGAAATTTTGTCTATTTTGCAATTTAAATAGGTAGTAATAATTCATTAAAAAAAAAGTTTGCAATGACTTATATGAACAAAAAGGATTCGTAACATATTAAAAAAAATAGTTTTCAATAGTAAGAGGTCATTGGTATTAGTTTTCCTCAACTCTTTACAACCACAGATCACGGAAACAACAGGAAAAGCATTGTACATCAAAATCTATCTTCAATAACAACTGACGTAACAAACCATCTTTTATTCCCGGTAAATAAAAAGCTGTAAAATACCAATCAAATTCTATCCTCGACGTTTAAAAAAAAACGTTTAAAAGTCAGGTGATTACCACTTTGTGTTGTATATAAAGCCGTACTGTAAATCCCACATAAGAACACTTTATAACTAAAAATAATGACGAAATTAGCATTTCTCCTCACTTGTCTGATTGCAGGTTTCAGCACTGTACAATGTCACCTGCCAGTGTTTGTAATCCCAGGCACTCCCGATACGGGAGTTACCTGGGTATTGATGTGTGCAAAAATTTCCCTTGCTCGTGGTGGAGCCCCATGCCAAGTTGTCGAGCCCGGCACAGCTGTTGACAGCCTCTTGCCATTGTGGACAGCAGTTAAAAATGTGTACTTGCCAGCATTTCAGAAAATCTTTGCTGATAATCCAAATGGAATTCACATTATGGCACATTCTGAAGGTAAATATCCACAATAATTGAAAAATTTTGGATGAGTTATAAGAATTGTGAACTCCAGGTGTAGTAGTTGCGCGAGCTGTGATTCAGATGAGTGCAAACCACACGGTCAAGAATTTATTGGCTTTGGCCGGTCCACAACTCGGTGTGAAAGGACGTAAGTTTTAGCAGCAATTGTTTAACATTGTTTTGATTTATTGATTGTGTTTCAGTGCCGTATACTAATGATCTACCAGATTTGAAAAATATTAATCCACAAAAATTACAAGGCGCTCTTTTAACTGAGTATAAATAGTTTTGATTGGCTAAGACTCAAAGGTGGAGCTTTCCAACTAGACAACCACAGATTTATACGAAATTAATACTAAACAACCATCTGGCTGACTTATATTGTTCTTTTTAATTGTTTAGTGCACCTCGCAAATACAAAGTAAGATACGTGAACAAAGTTAGCATAGAATTAATGAGGTACCGTAGTAGCTGCATTCATGAAGTCGTGTTTTGGTGTTTAGGTACAGCCTAAAAAGTGGTACCGGTACCATATTCATTCAACAAATTTTACCTCTTGGTACGCAAAATTGGCATGGGTTAAAATGGAATCATCTACGTTCATTAAAACAAAACAATTCAAACTTTAAATACAAATATCTCTTGACGAAATGTGAGATGCAAAACAACTTAAAGAAGCAATATAAGTCGACGAGATGATTGCTATTATATTAGTATTAATTTCATAAAAATCCGTTGTTGGTCAGTTAGGATATATCTTAAGAAGCTCTCCTTGTCATAGCATATGAAAGGGAATTGCACAGTAAATAAAAATACACTTTTTGTCCCTAATCCCCTTTAGTGTAAACAAACTTTGAGGAATATAGGTTAGATGTGTGCATTATTTTTATTACTGCAGTTTTCTTTACTCGCCCATCGGTCAAAACAGCAGCTTTCTCGCGTCTTTGTGGCATGGTAAAATACAGAGTGATACAGAATGTAGTTTTCATAAATTAATAATATTATTTAAAAAAAAAAAAGATAATGCAACCAGATCAGAATCGGACTACTTATCGTTTAATATATTTCAGCCTGTTTTAAACAATGAAGTTAATCACACAAACAAAGAAGGTATTAACAGAAATAAGTTAAAGATAAAAATTCAAGAGCTTCATTTAACTTTTATCTCTAGTTAAAGTTTAACATTTGTACACAATAATTCTTTTTCAGCATACAAAGCTAACTTTTTGCGTCTCAGTAAGGTTCACGTTCTAGCAGCAGAAAATGACAGTAATCTGGTTCCTAGGGAAACAGGGTAATCAGGGTAATATTTGTAAATTACTCACAGAATACATTTCTTCAATTTTGTGTTGTAGATGGCTGGCATACACAGATAAAAATGGCTACGAAATTCCCTTCCACGAACAGAGTGTAAGGATATTTTAATTCAAATAGCAATAAACTTAACTCAAGAATTATTTGTTTAAGATTTACACCCAAGACACGTTTGGAATCCGTACTATGGAACAGCGAGGTGACTTGACCATTCAGATCATACCGAATATTGGTCACAATGATTTTGCTCTTAATTTTTCGTTTGTCAAAACGTATTACCTTCAGTATCTTGACTAAATGGATGTAAATTTCACACCTTTATTAAATAGAAAAACATAAAATTTTGTGTTAAGTAATTGTGATTTAATATTACAAATAACAAAAAAATTTCTACACTGAAAGATGAAAAACTGAACAGTCTATAGCTCTGATGCATGTGGAATTGTCTGTGTTTAGGAAAATTGATTTTAGTTTTGTTCTTGACCAGTTTGTTGATTGAATTACAAGAAATGTTTTAAATTGAAGGTTGTTTTTTTATGAGTTCATTGTGAAAATATTTTAAAAATTGGCTGTATTTTATCAATATGTTCTTTTACTGAAGATTGAAGTGTCGGGGGGGGGGGGACAAAGTACCTAAAAACCTAGGGCCTAGCCAAGGGTTTATGCAGCCCTAGCCCTTATCGCTTTTTTAATACAATAGTTGTGCCCCATTTTTCACTTTTAATGTGCAAATTGCACACAGTATAGTGTCAGTCAATTATCTAGATGGAAAAATTCACTTATTTTTAGCCGTGTAGCATGATCTTCAAATGTAAGAAAACAAAAATTTTATATTAATTTTAGAAATGTTAGTACCGTATAGCAAATATTATAAAACTATTACGTAAAAGTATGTTATTTATTTCTTGAAAATATGGCATTGCTTTTATAGTTTTGTTTGTGCTGAGTATCTGCAGATGTGCATCTGTAGTACAGAAGTGAAGTTTCAGAACTTTAAGGTTTTAAAAACTTTATGCCTTCACAAGCCAATCAGAATCTGACAACACTAAACTAGTGAATCATTGATTAAAAGAGTATAAAAGAACTTCACTTCCACATGCAATCATACTTCAACAACAACTCGAAGAGTTCACCATTAAATTGTGAGTATAAAGAGATGATAAAGTACTGAATGTGAATTTTTAGCATAGTTATTTTGCACTAACAAAATTTAGATTAAACTATATTCTCTGTTAATAAGATTTTTTGTTCCGATAGTTCCCCTCTTGCTTGTGTGAGTGTTTTGTCTGATATTGCAGATTTGACTAGAGTTTTTCGTTTTGTTCGCTGTAAGTTTAAGTTTTATTTTAAATTTTGTCCCATGAGGAACAGTAGCTACTGGTGAGTGGTGACCTTAATCACTATTTTTTCTTCTCCAGTTGACTTAAATATTGTACATTGGGTGGTATGATTAAAAAAAAGCCTTTACTCTAAAGTAAATTTCAAAAGCAAAAGCATTTACTCTAAGTAAAAGTTTTTGCTCAAAGTAAATGCTCCAAAACAAGTAATGGCGGTTATTTTCATCGGAATGCTTTCTTTTGGCGAGCCCGTTTTGGCGACGCCAGTTTGGCGCCGACGTCAGTTTGGCGCTAGGTCAGTTTGGCGACTATCGGTTTG
>JAQFZP010002411.1:0-13822 GCA_034695745.1 Geophilus truncorum | reverse complement strand
TGCAGAAAGGGTTAATGTGTTGGCTGTGCCTGTCAAATGGTTTAAAACTATATTTAATATTGGCAAATAGGAATTTTGTGTTTGGAAATGCTACTTTGAATTCAAGAAATAAATTAATTGTTGTTTTGCACTTGAGTATTGTGTCATTTTTGTTGCCTTTCGAGTTTAACATCAGGTGTTATCACATTTATTATGTAATATATTGTGGATAAAAGGGAAAATCTACTTCCTCTTTGGTAATACAAGTACATTGATCAATCAAGTGGAAAGTGGATTTTTGGAAAGGAAATTTGTCATCACTTCTAAAGTTGTTGGTAGAGAATTAAAGTATAGTATAATTAAAACATAATATTAAGTTGTTACTGTTTTACAATTAATTTTTACATTATTACAAAATAAGTTAAATTTGTGATTTCACAATACAAAAACACCTAAAATATCAGATGTTGGTGCTGTGCATAATTATTTCACCAGCTGTCTGTAAATTTGATGTAATGTCTTTTGCATTTCTAAAATTATTTTATTTGATCAATTTTCAGCATTCAGCATAATGCAGTTGGTACGTACAAATATTTTACTTTAAATATTATTCAATAAATTTCTTCTGTACACTTTACAAATCGAAGACATGTAGTTTGCCACTGAATGTTTGATTTTGTGACTTTTATTACTTAACAGCTTAAATTTTAACTTTTGTTTAACTTTTGTTGGTACAACTGGATATATTGTTTTTTTTTTATATACAGTATATTGTGACAAGATAGTAGTTGCTTTGCTGATGATCTAACAAACTCCATTCCTTTTTTTTTTTAACATTCTTAAACTTTCTTTTAGATATCTGCAATTCTCTTCTTCTGTCTAACTTCTTCAGTGCAATGCTTGAAAGAAATGAAAATCGAAGACCGCGACGACAGCGGTGTTATGACACTGAACGAATTAACCAGTCTTGGAAATTCGTTGTGCGTAAAACTGGCTAACCTGGACAACACCATACACCATGCATTGTTTGGTGTAGGTGCAAGACTCCTCAAGTCAAAACTCCCATTTCCTGGACCAGGGGCACTTGGACCTGAGATTCACAAATTCTTTTCGTTTCTCTATGAGGTGATAGACAACTCTGAAATATGGATTTCACAGCACTTGGAAACAGCAAAACAACTCAAAAAAGTGCCGAAAGTAGACGAAGAAGAAGATGACCCAAATGATAACCACGAGAAGTTTGAGATTCAAGATGCGTTAAATCTGGGTAAACTCGTATGTAGGGGATGCAGGATGTTGCGTGACGTCACTTCATCACCACTTGGTGATCTGTTGGGACTGCCTTTCATAAGACTGCCTGTTAAGGACCCATCTCATCCAATGAAATGGTTGAAAGTTTTGGACTTCCTTAACTTTGAGACCATTCCTAGTAGAATTAACAGATTGGTACATGGGGAATTGGGAAATTTCCCAACTTCTCCTCCAATTACCCTTTCTGCAAGTTTTGAAAATATGTTTGATATTAAAAAACTTATGGCTAAATTCCTTCGATGATTTAAAGGATGGTTTGGGTTTTGGGGTATATTTTCTTCTGATAAAAAATTTAATTCATTAAAGTCTTTATCATATTATTTAAAATAATTGTGATTTTTCTTATAATAACTAATGTCTAAGTAAATAAATACTGTAATTAATGTTAATGATTATCTGATGTTTTGATTAACTTACAAGTTAATGTGTTTAAGAAAATTAATATTGTATGTTGTTGGATGCTTCAATAAAACATACATATATAATTTGTGAACAAAACAGAATATAATTCTTGTTAGATTAAATCAACTGTAGAAAACAAGTTAGTTATTAGTTGTTTACAATTTTTACAAGAAGTAAATCATCAAGACAAGTTCATCTCAAAAAGACTGGAGACATTTTGAACCAATTAAACAGGGAAACATTTCAACTCTATCGTACCCTATAAACAATAAAAATTGAATCATTGCCAAACAGTATGTAACCTTTTCATACTGTAAAATATACTCTTCATAACTGCTGCTGCTTTTGATTTTATCAGCAACATATGGGAAGTACTATATATTACCCAATTCACTTTCTTTGTTTCAACTGCTATTAATTCAGTTTGGTTCAAGGGTAATAAAGAGAATGCAAAATAGATCACGTGGAAATGAGATTTTATCTTGAAAAATAACATAAAACTGCAGAGAAACTCAATCTGCCAGTGGTAAACTGAAACTTCAATATGGTGAGTTCATTGCAATTTCATTCTTTCAATTTACTAATAACCTTTAACCAACAGATTATACCAGTTTTTGTGATATTTTTCCTCTCATGTGAACCTATCAATGGAAATGCACAGCTAAGAGATGAAAGTGGCCTGTTAAATGTTTTTGAAATTTCTAAACTAGCTGATGGACTTTGTAAGAGGGAACTCAATATTCACCACCTTCTTCTAAATCCACTTCTAATACAATTTCTTCCAAATGTATTGACAATCAAAATACCATTTATACCTGGACCTGATAAATTCATACCACTCCATATACTTGAGTGGCTGGAAGAACATCTTGGTAATCTAGAAGATAAGTTGACAGCTCTTCTTGAAAGTAAACCTATCACAACTGAAGCATCATACACCAACCATCCAAACCACACATCTCTTGAAGTTGGTGACCTGTTGATAACTGCTGATTTACTGTGCAAATCTACCCATGTCTGGTATGACATTGCATCATCTAAGTTATCGGATCTTCTTGGCTTATGGCATATACGTTTACCCATTCTGGACTTCAATCACAGACTTCAAATATTGAAAGCCTTGGATTTTCTTGACCTCTTTGGAATTCCTGATAGAATCCACAGACTTATCAGTGGCCAATTGGGAGTTCCAACTACCACCCACAAGCCAACGTTTTTTGAGACGGTTTTTGGCGGCGGTCGGCCGAAACCGACAACGCCACAACCAGAATCTGGATTTCTTGGAGGTTTGTTTGGAGGACATCATAAAACAACTCCAGAGCCAACAACCACAACAAAGAAACCAGGTCTTTTTGGAGGATTGTTTGGAAGTAGTGCAGCAACAGAAAAACCAATAGAAGAAATACCATCATTGGAAGCTTCCAGTACTACTCCAAAGCCTTCTGGTGGCTTCTTGGGAGGTATATTTGGGCATTCAAATACTGCAGCTAAAAAACAAAAGGAAGATTTGTATGATGGTAGAGATCAGTATCTAGCTTATCTGTTGTCTCATGAAAATTTAATTGGAGGTCATTCAACTACTACTACAACAAGTAAATCAAATGCGTTTCTTGGAAGTGTATCGAAAAGAAAAGATCAAACAACAATTAACCCTGACTATGAACAAATTGAGCATGATAGTAATAGTTCTCCTGAAGATTCAGCTAGTGATAAAATTCGAAATAAAAAGCCTAATGGAATATTTGGTGGTTTGCCAAATGAATATAAAAGACAGTCAACTGTTAGTAAAAAAGCTACTACCGGTACCAAAAAACAAGATGGATTATTCAATGGCTTCTTTGGCAAAGAAAGATCAACAACGAATAGACCTGAGATTGATAACCAAGAGTATTTTGATACTGAATATGTTGAACTTGAAGATGTTTCTACCAAGAAATCAAGTGGGTACTGGTTTGGAAATATGTTTCAAACAAACAGGCAAACAACAACAACAAAACATCATAAAATAGTGACTACACCAACTACACCTGCTATACAACCTCAAGGTTTTCTTGGTGGGTTTTTTGGTGGAATATTTGGTGGAAATAAACAAACAATAACAACGAGTAAACACCATAATGAAGTGACTACTCATGCTACCCTTACTACACAACCTAAAGGGTTTCTTGGTGGATTATTTAGTGGGAATAAGCAAACAATTATAACAACTAAACAATATAAAAAAGTGACTACACCAACTATACTTACTAAACCGTCTCAAGGACTTCTCTTTGGTGGATTATTTGGTGGAAATAAACCTACAATTACTAATCTAGACTATGCAGATACTGAATATGATGAACCTAATGAGATTTCTAACCAGAAACCAAATGGATTATTTGGTAATATGTTTCAGACAAAAAAGCAAACAACAACCAAACATCATAAAAGAGTGACTACACCAACTACACGCATTACAAAACCTCAAGGACTTATCTTTGGTGGATTATTTAATGGAAAGAAACCTACAATTACAAATCCTGAATATCAAGACACTGAATATGATGAACCTAATGAGTTTCCTAACCAGAAACCAAATGGATTATTTGGTAATATGTTTCAGACAAAAAGGCAAACAACAACAACCAACCATCATAAAAGAGTGACTACACCAACTACACACATTACAAAACCTCAAGGACTTATCTTTGGTGGATTATTTAATGGAAAGAAACCTACAATTACAAATTCTGAATATGAAGACACTGAATATGATGAACCTGATGAGTTTCCTAACCAGAAACCAAATGGATTATTTGGTAATATGTTTCAGACAAAAAAGCAAACAACAACCAAACATCATAAAAGAGTGACTACACCAACTACGCGCATTACAAAACCTCAAGGACTTATCTTTGGTGGATTATTTAATGGGTATAAACCTATAATTACAAATCCTGAATATGATGAACCTGATGAGTTTCCTAACCAGAAACCAAGTGGATTATTTGGTAATATGTTTCAAGCAAAAAGGCAAACAACAACAACAACCAAACATCATAAAAGAGTGACTACTTCTAGTACTCCTAGTAAATTTGACATCTCACAATCTAAAGGATTTCTTGGAGGATTATTTAGTAGAAATAAACAAACAGCAACAACCAAACATCATAAAAGAGTTACTGCACCCATTATTCCCCCAATACAACCTCAAGGACTTCTTGGTGGATTTGGTGGTTTGTTTAGTGGGAATAAACAAACAAACCCTACTCCTCAATATGATAGCCAAGAATTTAATGGCAGTGAAGAAGAGGTTTATATTGAATCCACTCAGAAACCAGGTTTCTTTGGAAGGTTTTCCCGCAGACAAAAAAAATCGACAATACAAGTAAAACAAAAAGAAAATTTGACAACTCCAGCACTTGAACACACACATGGATTACTTGGTGGTTTATTTGGTAGAAGTACAGAGTCAAAATCAACTATCAGTCCAAAAAGCAAAGAAACAACAAAAAAGAATTCCTTCACCAACAAACCAAGTGGATTTCTTGGTAGTTTATTTGGTAATAAAAATTCCCTGGCAACAAAAATTACTCATGATACTACAACTGTCACCAATTTACCTACAAGCAAAAAACAAGATATTAATGCCATATCTGGTAGCAAGAAATCTTCAACAAGTACTCTTAATCCATTTCCATCCACTTTTGACAGTAAAGAAGTCATTGATGAAATAATAGAAGAAATAGGAGAAATGGAAGAAGAGTCCTAGTCTTAGTCTATGATTCATAGTTCGTAACAGTGATAACAACAAATACCAGGAAGTGTTAATGAAAAATAAACAGTGGAATTTCACAGCACAAAAACACAATTTGTAAAAAAAAAAAAACACTAAATATAACTACTTAGATTAATTATATAAAAGCACTTTGTAATCAATTAATTTATAAGTTTAGTGAAATTAGTGTTAATACGGTAATCCCATAAACTTTTGAAACTTATTAAAGTTATTAGAGCATGTTTCCTATGTCTATTGTTTCAACATAATTGTCATTTCCTTTGCCTTAAAGCTTGTAGTTTTGTACTTATTTTATTTCCACTTCCTTATATTTTCTTGAAATTAATAAATTTAATTAATTTACAATCTATTACTTACAATATTTCAGAAATAACTTCACAGACTAATTATACTTTAGAATTTAAAATTTATCAAAATCACTCATTTCTGCAGGAAAATATAAGTGAAAACCCAAATCAGCTGTTGCATAATATGACATAACTTCCTTAACAAAATGGATCGATACATACTGTACATTAACTTTAATATTTACAACTCTATAATCTAAAAAAAAAACTCAAGGACAACCCAGAAAACAAAAACCCAGATGCAGAAAATTAAAATATGGCTTTATAAGCCTATTTAATCAACATTTATCAAATTATCTGCCTTTAAAATATCAATTCAATTCAATTCTTTCTGACGCAATCAAACTTTAAAATAAATTCAATGTCATCACATTCAAGCGCGGCGCTGTCGTCAATTGTCAACAGAAATTTCCTTCACGTGTTCCCATAACTCACCCACACCATATGTATATTTGAAACAAGAAACTTTTACCTCACAACTCTACTATTCAAAGGTAAGCTTTCAAATTAACCTTAAAACCAACAAACCTATAAAAACTTCTTTGAATCCAGCACCCAAACCCACCATGAAGTTGACACTTATAGTAGGCATTCTTCTTCTAACAACCGTCTGTGCCGAAGACACAGATGACTCTCCGCTTCGCGTCAAAAGGAACGCAGCCGGATTGGAGACAATTGAAGATGTAATTAAAATGTTGAAAAAATTCTGTGGTTCAATTGAGAAAATAATTGGCACCAAGAACTCCTTTCCACTAAAATTAGTTTGGTCAACTGTGGAGAACATTCCCTTGCCAATACCTGGCATTGGCCTCCTGGATCCATTAGGGATCATGAAATTCATAGTACATGATGTGGAGTTGTTTCAGAATTTGGGGAATAATGCTAATAAGTTCATTGATTCCTTTGAACCCACTAAAAGGACAACAACTACCACAACCACCACCACTACACCTGCTCCTCATTGGTATGATGCATTTAGTAATTTATTAAAAGGAGGTAAGACACCAACCAAGACAACAACTAAGAAAACAGCTACAACCACTGAGGCAACAACACACAACATGACTACTCATAAAGCCACTGCTAGCAACGCTTCACAGCATCATTGGTGGGATGCATTTGCAGCTGTTGTAAAGCACACAAAAGTTACATCCACAACAAAGGCAAGTGGACAGAAAGAAATCAGTGAGGGAGACTTTACTCATATAGTGACCACTCACAGACCAACCACCCACAAAGTGACCATCAAGATTCTAACTACTAATAATAAGACAACAACTAAAAAAGCTGCAAAGAAGTCCTACTTTCTTACCATAAATGATTTAATGGATTTAGCTGATGATATATGTGAAGATTTAGATACAATTGAAAGTTTGCTGGAAGATTCAGATTTGAAATACCTTCATATTGGAGAACTGCCCACTATTATAAGAGACTATAAACATCCTTTGAGTTTGAGTAAAGAGGTGAATATTTGGTTTTCACTTTTATTTGATTTTCTCAAGAAAAAATCTCCAACTACCGCTACTACTTCTACTACTACCACTACAATGAAGCCAAATCTAGTAGATAGTATTAAAAAACTATTTGGGTAGTTGCTTAAGAATTTATTATAAATTGAATAAATGTAAATTGAATAAATTAATAATTGCAACTTAATCTGAGTGATTTGAGTCACAGTTTTATTTTTGTTTAGTCAACAATTGACTCGTTGTCACTTAAAATAACAAGTTTCCAGCTGAAAATATGTGAAAAATTCTGTACGGTAACATACTGTACAATAACAAAAAATGCCTTTAATATAAGGAAGTTAGAATTCCTAACATTGAAAATCCACCAATTTAATTTATATTTTCTCACAAGGACTTACGTGTAATGAAATCACCTGAAATTGATAGTCATACTGAATTATATAATTTCCTAAAATTATTTTTGTCAGTGCTCAATACCATGATAAATAATTGAATTTAAAGTTTGCACTATAATCAAAAATGTTGTTATAAATCCTGGATTTCTACCTTACAAATGTTTCGCATGTTTGAGCTGTCTACGCTGCCTAAAACAGAATGGAATTGCCCAAACTCAACTGAATTAACTTTCGCTTTTATCACTACCTGTACCTCAATAATGCAAACTTTGAATTCAATTATCTGTCATTATATTGAGCATTACCAACAATAATTCTAGGAAATAATATAATTTACTGTGACAATTGCTTTGTATCAATTTCGAGGCTCAACTTATCAGTTTAAAATACATTTTCAACTAATGATTTTTGAGACACCGGTAACCCATGATACCAAAAATCCTATTTTAGAAATATAATTCCTCAAAAATTGATGTAAAAACCTAAAATTGAATTCAACAAAATTAAGCTAAATTTATTACTATAATTTTTTTTCTGAGAATAATTACCACCATCATGTACCAATTTATCAAGAATCAAATAAAAGCAATTACACTAATAAATAAAATTTTAAGAAAAAATATTGACACATGTATAGATGACGTCGACTGTCCCTGACGCATCAGTTCCTCATGTCACAATTCACATATGTTTTAAAAAGCAAAATTCTGTTATTTCCTTTTTGCACAAATTATTTCTAGATCCAACAGTGCAGTTAAATTGAGCTCATCATAAACTAAAGGTATTATGCTTCTTGTGATTTACTTATATTCCCACACTAAATTCATTTCTTTAGATGTATTTCTTGGTACTGATCTCATTGATAGCCAATGTTAATAGTTTACCTGTTACAAACACCGCTACAACAATACCAAAAACTACCAATACTCACCCAGCCATAATTACCCATAAAGCACCAGCTCAAGAAGTGGTAACTAGGCCTACACACCCACACCCAAATCAACACCTAACCAAAACTTCTGATGGTCCAACTGTTGGAGACCTAATTGTAGAGTTAAGAACAGGCTGTCAGGTGTTGCTATTGGTTGAGAAGACATCTCATTTGATACCACTTGACCTCATTATGGGAAAGGAGTTGAACAAGGATTCTCCAATACCAAATTTCCAAAAAATGGATACGTACCATCTGCTTGATAAAATCAAAGATATTCTTCTGGTGGTACAAGAAGAAGGCAATAAGATAAATCAAGAACAAAAGGAGACAATTCCAGAACATAAGGAAGGAAGTCCAAAAGAGTCTTCTAGAAGTAAAAGATTTTTATTTGATGGACTTTTGAAGCAAGTTTCAGATCTTACTGACTCACATACAACCAAAGCACCTGATGGAGACTTTTTGAAAAATAAGGATTTGTTGAAGTATGTGCCTCAGATTTGTCCTTGGTTTGACCTTGTTGAGAGCCTTTTGAAGAATTCAGCAATGTCAAAGCTGAACCTAGACCAAATACAAATTCCAGCTGAAAATTTGGGTAAAGTTAATGAATTTTTGGAATTTACTAAATTTTTGAAGAAAGGTAGTAAACTTGGGTAATGTAAAAATGTGAATGTAATTGAAATTTTGAAATTAAAGTGTTACATTAGTTTAATAATTATGTAAAATTTAAGCCATTTTGTGTCGATTTCCTTATACAGAGGAAGGAAAAATAACACTATGAATTGAAGTCACATGCAATTGTAAACAATCATTACGGTACCAGTGAATACAATAAATGTATCCAAAAGATACTATATGGTAGTATTAAAATCAATTTAAATAGAAAACTTAATTTTAGAAAAGATGAAAATTGCTACACATGAACCCAATGCGTACAAATGTCTAATTGACCTAGTTTTTATGTAAAAATTGGACATCCTGACGTTAAAACAACGTCGGTTTTTTACGTAAAAAAAAAGTGGCAAAAACGTGAAAACCGACGTCGTATTATAACGTTGTTTAGACGTAGTTTTAACATTATTTACTTAAAACTTATTAACTTAAGACAAACATCAAGCCTAAAAAAAAAAACATAAAAAAGACATAACTTTAAAGTCTTTATTACGTCTAAAAGTGACCTGTCTCAAAAAAAAAAAATGAAAATAAGTAAAAAAGATGTCGAATGACATTAATCGAACTAATGTATGCAAATTGAAAATTGGGCTGAAATGTATTACATTACATTCCAATGAAATGATTCACCTTTATTCATCATCAAAATCAAGATGCTTCCACCACTATTATCTTTTATCATGTAAATTTCTTCCTCACACATAAATCTCTTCGTTGCATTTTCGATCAAAATATGTAACAAGTGAGAACCATTTTCTTTTCAATGAGTAAAATACCTTTCCAATCTTGGAATACTCTCCAAGTAGCCTACCCAACTGCTAAATGTAACAAAATTATATTAGGTAAGTTTACTTAAATAACAATACTTAATTTAATAAAATTAAAAAAAAAAAAAAAACCGGATTTTTTTTTTTAAATCTGATATGTTTACATGTCGAATTTTCTGACTCCGAAGTTAGAAAATTCAATTATTTTGTCTATGTAAACGTCGTAATAGAGATAATAAATCTTCTTGCAGTGTTGGCAGTAGCTCTCGTCATCAGTCTGATAGCTCTAACAACACTGATTATACTTCATTTTGTGATTCTAACCAAAACCTCCAGTAATGAATTATGGATGGTTTGCAGTGAAGCAAATCCCAACTCTACCAGCAAAGAAAATAATACTTTATCCGAGCTCAAGGAAACGGAAGCTTCTTCTGAGAGTAGCTGCACTTGTTCCCAGTCCCAGCCATCTAATCCCGCTAGCAAAATTCTTGTGTGTCCACGTAACTTTTTGAAACTCCGGAAAAGATGTTACCATTTTTCGAAACACAGAAGCACTTGGTTCAACGCATTGATTGAATGCAGAAAAAAGAATGCATTGCTGGTGAGCGTGGATAGTGCTGATGAAAACGAGGCTATCAAAGAATATCTTCATAACTCAAACTGTAAAAGATAAATTTTTATTAGGCTGATATATTTTAGCACTTAAATTACTTTTAAATTTCATAGCTACACACTTATTCTGGACATCCGGTACTGATGCGTTTAAGGAAGGACAGTATGTTTGGATGTCGACATTGACGCATTTCACCACCCTTGATTGGTGCACGCATCAACCGGATAATTATCATGGAGATGAAAACTGTATGCACTTTTGGCGTATAAGACCTGGTGAAGATAAATGGTGTTGGAATGACATAGATTGCAATAAGCATACTTGGAGTATACCAGTGTATATCCCATTCACTACATATGTGAACGAGATTTGATAGACATTTATTCTTAAAATAAATAATTCAATGTGAAGGTTATTAAGAATAAAAGCAGTTTTTAGATGAATGTAAATTTTCTGTTAGAATATTGTAAAAAGCGCTGTTTATAGAATAATTAGTGGCGCCACATTTTGTCAAAAAGTAGTGCAGAGTAGCGATAGTGAAGCTACTGGTACCGATTATTACAAAATAGCGGTATTTTAAGGTGCGGTACTGTAATATAATAACGCAATGAATGACCCAATGAAACCTTATAAATAATTTAAAAAAATTTCAAACAAGAAAATTTTCCATTTTTTAAATTTTATTTTATGTTTTTTGTGTTTATATAGGATATGGATATGTACTGTAAATACTGGTACCGCAACTTACAAAAGCTTTTACAACTGAGTAATTTTCCAACATTAAACTAAATTAGTGAAATAATAGCGAAATAGTGATGATCGACAATAACGATAGCGCACACTACTATTTTTGATACCAATAGCAATAACACTTTCAAAAATGAGAATAATTGTGTCATTATTTTCATTACTCAACCCCAATATCTCTTACTCAAATGTATTTTAGGAAATGACAATAATGTAGCTTATCAATTTGGTAAACTACAGTACCGGTAATCTGGATTTAGTAAAATCACATGGATGGTTTCGATGACATGACACTATAGGCAGTTGCAAGTCTTTACACTACGGTATATCATCATTTCCAGCAGCAGAAAAATGAAAATTGGTACGTTTTAATTGTTAATTTTCTGTAATAAACTTATAAAAGTAAATACCGTATTTTTAATTTACAGTTATCAGTATTTTTCTATTTCTTATCTCAATCCTCACTTTTTGTGAAGGAAATAGATGTCCACCCAACTTCGTCCAGCTTCATAAAGGGTGTTACTACTTTTCTAACACTCAAAGCACGTACTTCAACTCTTTGATCGAATGCAAGACGATGGGTGCTTCATTAGTCAGCATCGAAACCATCGAAGAAAACTTTGCGATTAAAATTCATCTATATCATCTAAAACGTAATAAAATACACAATTAATATCAATTTTTTTTTTTTTTTTTTTTTTTTTTTAAATTATACTTATTCTTCCAGCCAAACAAAGCATGCTTTACTGGACATCTGGAACTGATATATTTGACGAAGGAAAATTTCATTGGTTATCTTTATTGACAAAATTCACTTACACTGATTGGTGTAGAACTCAGCCAGACAATGCTCATAATATTGAACACTGCGTACACATTTATGATGCAAATCCATCCGAACAAACGTGGTGTTGGAATGATCTTCCCTGCAATTTAACCACTCATGCTAACAGTCCAATAAATTTTATCTGTGAAAAAATTTTATAGTATTGAAAATGAAATTGAAATTAAATACAGTAAATTAAACATGCATTAGATAATACGGAGTATTACGAAGAAAGATAAAATTTATCAATATTTCTTGAAAAGTTAAAGTACGATACCGTAGTTGATTAATTTTATCTGCAGCATAAAATCAAATAATGTTATGAATTTTAAATGATGATGAGGTCACTTATTACATTTAAAATCGAAGTAAGCTAAATCCAAAAGTTTGGTTAATAATCCTTTTTATTATACGGTAAGTGTGTATACAAACCGAAATTGTAGATTTCATTGCAAAATAAAATAATTGTGTTTAAATACTGTACTTAAAAATTCAAAAATTAATTAAACTAAAATTAACTTACGATTACTGGGTTTTTCCAATGGCGTCAAGAAATTACAAAATATAATAACTAATAATTTTCACAGAAAAGGCTGGGTTTATCACAAAAATTTTTAAAATTTTTTTCAAAAAGTTTAATCTTATCTAGTCAAAGTGAATAAATTCACTTCGACGATGATCGGTGAGACATTAACCAAACCAGTAATTGCAACTCTCTGAACGTTCACTATCATTTTCCTTAGACAACAAAATGAAAATTCGTAAGTAGTTATTAAATCTCCTAAACTAAACAAATTTTAAAGCTACCATAATATTTTTAAATCAGTTACAAGTATTTTTGTCATCTCAATCCTCGGATTTTGTGAAAGCACCGGATGTCCACCCAACTTCGTCCATCTCTACAAAGGGTGTTACCACTTTTCTAACACTCAAAGCACCTACATCAACGCTTTAGTCGAATGCAAGAAAATGGGTGCTTCATTAGTCAGCATCGAAACCATCGAAGAAAATTTTGCGATTAAAATTCATCTTTATCATTTAACACGTAATAAATTAAACAATTAATACTCAATTAAAAAAAAATAATTATATTTATTTTTCCAGCCAAACAAAAGATGCTTTTCTGGACATCTGGAAGTGATATATTTGACGAAGGAAAATTTCACTGGCTGTCTTCAGTGACAAAATTCACTTACACTGATTGGTGTAGGACTCAGCCAGACAATGATCACAATAATGAACACTGCGTGCATATTTATTATCCAAATAATCCATCCGAACAAACGTGTTGGAATGATCTTTCTTGCAATTTAAATACTGCTTCTGACAGTCCTATATATTTTATATGTGAAAAAAATTTACAGTAATAAAAATGTAATAAAATAAAATGTAATTTGTTGAAAATAACTATTTTGTATGTGCCCAGCAGATGGCGCTAGCTGTGGTGCAACGTTCACTCTGTCAATCCATTTAATCCCTTCCCTTTTATCTCTAAAAATAAAAAATGTGGGGTTTATTAAATAAATAGTGTTATTTGGTAAACTGTAGATTTAAGTGTTTATTCTAATTATTTAGAAAAGTG
>JAQFZP010002410.1:0-13823 GCA_034695745.1 Geophilus truncorum | reverse complement strand
AGAAAAAACTCGCAGGTTCGTAGTGGTGGTTGGTTAGTATCGCTGTTTTTACGAAATCAAAGTATTTTTAAGACTCAATCGCTATTAAAATAACAAAATACTTGTCCATGAACCCATCATAAGTAGATCATCTTTATATTTCCTCAAGGTAAAGGAAAAATGGTGATAAAAAGTGAAGATTGCTGATCACGTAGTAAAAGCATGGAGCAAACACGCGTAAGTATTACCGTAGTTGAAATGTTTGACAGAAATTTAAGAATAAAATGAAATGAATTTGTTTGAAATAGCAATTTTTAAGAAGTGCAGCTGCTGGTTTCAGGGATTCAGCATGGGGGATTGTGAAATTTTTGCAGTTGATCAAGAATCGATTACGGAAACCAAAACAACAAGTGAAAAAATCAAGTTCAAGGAAAAAGAAATCCGACGAAACAGAGTAAAAAAAATATATTTTAAAACATATATTAAGAAAGTTAATTATTTCCTGATAAATTTAGTAAAATAATTAATAAAAATTGCAAAAATTTTACATAAAAATCACAAAATTCATCTAAAATAAAGATCAAAATTTTGAAAAAGAGTTGAAAAATTAATGTTTCGAATTTAAATCCTAAAATTCAATTTTTTCTCCAGATCTACAGACGTTTTAGTACACATACTTCGTTGCTTCACATTAAACGGGCTTATATACATTGTGAGTGTTGAAAAATCTTAAAAATAAATTTTTTTTAATACAAATGAATCTTAACTTTTATTCATTTTAGTCTGTCATAGTATTTTTTCACTGGATAATTTTTCCCGGCGTTCAATATTGCATCGAGTACATGATAGGTATAATTTTATTTCATTATTTATTAAAATAAAATCGATTAAATTTTGATTTTTGTATTTAGGTGTCGGAGAAACTGCTGATTTCATCTGGTCTTGGCTGTCCTTAGGCTTATCAATCACGTTTTGGGTTTTTTGGGAATTCCCAATGTTTTTCATAAGTAAATCAATTAATTGCTTATGGTTTCAGGTAAGTTGTCATAATATTTATCAAAAAAATAAAGATTTCTTAATGAGAAAATACATTTATAATTTCAGGACATAGCTGAAATCGAATTTCGTCGTGGAGGTGGCAGAAGAAGCCAAACTACTAGTATTAGCAAATTTATAGCTGATTTTCTCTTCAGCTTTGTTGTACAGACCTTTTATCTAGTTCAGGTAATGAATTGAGACATTAAACAAAAATTATTTTACCAAAATAATTTTGAAATTTGGAATTTTGGATTTCTGAATTTTTAGATCTTTTTTTTTTTTGAATTTTTTAAATTGTTGAATTTTTTTAAAATTTTGAAGTGGATTTTTGAATATGTAGATTTTTAAAATTTTTGTTTGAATTTTGGAATTTTTAGAATTTTTGTTTGCAATTTTTGAATTTTTAGATTTTTTTTTGGATTTTGGAATTTATGAATTTAAGACGTTTATAAATTCAAAAAATTCATAAATGCAATTTTTTAATTTTCTTTTGAATCTTGAATTCAACTTTTATTATTTTTTTTTTTTTTTGAAAGAATGAATTTTTTAAATTGTTAATTTTTTACAAAATTTTTTAGGCGATGCTTACGAAGCAATTTCTTATGTCACCTGTTGGTGACATTTGCTATCTTATACAGATGTCTTTTTTATATTCATTATACGCTTTTGAATATAAATGGTACAACATGGGTAAATATTCTCATTTATTTTCTTTAATTAGTGATTTTAATTTAAAAAAATTATTTTGACAGGTTGGGAGCTGCATAAACGGCTTTCGTTCATCGAGAATAACTGGCCGTATTTTATTGCTTTTGGGTTACCACTGGCAATATTGACTACGCTCTCAAACTCCATGTTCATCAGGTATTAAAATGAAAGTTTTGAAATGTCAAATGAGATACTAAACTTTTTATTTATTTTTTTAATTTTTAGTGGTGCTATATTTTCTATTTTATTTCCTCTGCAAATCGTCGCTGCTAACGATGCCGAGCCAGTCATAGGAGTTAGGTTAGTAATTTTTTTTTTTTTTTTTAAATTTATTTTAAAATTAGATTTTGCTGTTTTCTTTATCTTTATGAAAAAAAAAAAGTTAGTAATGCATCTAATAGAATTTTTTTTTTTCCCGAAAACTGAATAATGAATTTTTCAGATGTTTATATCGAATTTGACATTGAATACAAAATTTTTTTAAAATTTAAATTCTGGAATAACGAAAACATTTCTAATTCGTTTTTATTTTTAGTTTTTTTTAACATTCATTCGGTAAAGGGAAAATTCAACCAAATATTTACCAATATTTGATGCATCGCTAATAAAAATTTATTTATTAACTAAACAAACAATAAGTGTCAAAGTTGAAACACCACTGCGACGACTTCCAACACAATTAACGTGAAATTTAAATGAAAACGCGAGTTGAATATAAACCTCATAATTAACTGCATTTGAAACTACCAGAGATAACCGTAACGCGATATTAAAATAAATCCAAACATTTAGATGTAGCTGAAAATTTCATTTACCTGCAGATATAGGTTATCAGTTGTGCTCTACTCGTGCCGGAAATAAACAAAGTTAAGAGTTAGTTTTCAAAATTTAACAACAACCATAACGTTACACTGCATTAAATTTACTACATTAAATCAAAAACAGACTTTTAACATAAATTTTTCAGCAAATTTTCTACTATTTACCTTGAGTTATCCTCAAGCTTCGCACGAGCGGCGCATTTTGCAAATAGGGGAAGAGAGGAATTTGATAAGTTTACTCTGGAGAAATCATCGAAATTGAATTGCGAAATTTACCGAGACCTTTGAACCGATAAATGGATTAGGCTGCGTTTTTCAAGAGGCTGCGTTCGAGTATCTCTAGCACCGCGAGCGAAATATCTAATAATTTATTTCTAATGTAAAAAGTAAATTTATATATTTTTTTATTTTTTTTTTTTCAGTATTTTTTCAATTCGTTTTTTCTCGCTGTCAGTTTGGGTTTCCAACCATCTTTTTCAACGGACGATTAATCTGAAAAGGCCAACAAGTGCACAAAGTCGTAGAGGTGTTCCGTCTACTAGTCGTGTACAGGAACAGAGTTGACATTTATGTGAAATTGTTTTTTATTTTTAAAAACGAGTTTACAAAAAATGAAAAAATGGAAAAAAAAAAATCAAAGGAGTAAAAAATTTGTAAATTTTATTTTATTTTTCTTTTTCCAAGTTTTATTTTAAAGAAGGGAAAGGAAAAGAAAATCACTTGTTTGTGTTAATAAAGCACAAATATTTTTTTTTATATTAATTATTGAAAGTTTTATCAAAGCAATTTTCTTAAGGTTTCTTACAATTAACTGAAAGGTCTTGAACGTTGACATCCAATCTTGATGACCAAGGATCAGACAAACGCAAATGCCGTCATCGAGATTTGTGGGATTTTTATAGATTTGTGAAGATTTTTACAGATTTTTTAAAGATTTTCACACATTTTAGAGATTTTTACAGATTTGCAATTATTTGTAGAGATCTTAGAGATTTTTAAAGGATTTTTGGAGGATATTTCTAGGATTTTTAGAGATTTTATTGACCTGTTGACAAAGATTTTCGACCTCTTGTTGATGACTGTACGGTATGTTTTAAGTGACGTCATTTGAGCCTTCCATCTCATTGTTGATGCACTGAGTATAAAATATTTATCGAATGTTCTGTGCATCAGTAGTTGGCGCAAAATGACGTCAGAGGGCATATTAACCAAGTCTTCTAACTTTTATAAAGTATGTTTAAAGAAATTTATAAATTCTTTCACTAACAGTAAGCGACCATTCCCTTTAAGGCCACCAACTTGTACAATGGTCAAGTATTTCGATATTTTCGAGTATTATCATTTTCACAAACGGAATTGACCTGAAAGAGTTGTAAAAGTGCCTTCTACCGGGAATCTAGGGAAAAAAATCGATGGAATTAGCGAGTTTAAATCAACTCAGTGTTGACTTGACATTGCTTTTGACTCGATCTAATGGTGCACAAAGAGAAACTTTGAAAGCGGGGTTAAAAATAACCCTGACAATCTCTTGGCGAGGAAAAGTGCATCGGGGCTTGTGAGACCCTTAATCCGGCTTTGGGTATTACAATGCCAGTCTAGTAGCACCAACCGTTATACATCATGCATTAAAGCCACACGCTATCTCTGATTATCAAAGCTACAAAGCCCAAGTGGGAATCGCTAATTACAACCGCAGTTCCAATTAGCCAACTTAACGATAATCCGTGACCACCGCAAAGAGGTGTATACTTTTAAACACATCTCCACAAGTACTAAGAAACTAACTTTATTATTTTGATAATAGTCGAAAATTGGATTAAAGAGCAGACTGCTTATAAGACGAATTTTTTATGACTTTTAGCACAGATTTTATTTTCGTTATAAAAGGGCATTTTTACTTACACTAGTTTCCAAACTTGGACAAGAAAAAATTTGCATTTTGTATTATCGTGCAGTAAAAACGCAATGATATTTAACTCCCACGAGTTTTTAATGCGAGTTGTTGTTGAATGTTTCATTTTGATTGGCTGCTTATTGTCATATGGTATTAGGTGAGAATTTTCTCACACTTGAACTGTACAGTTTACTAAAATCTAGGATCCAATATCTAGAACAAACAGAAGCGCACCAGTATTGATCTCGCGTTTGACAATCGTTCGCATTGTTGAGTTCGCGCATGTGAAAATGATTCATTTTGTGAGCTTTTTCGCCCGTGAAATGCAAGAATTTTTTTCAATAATTGTCTAAGTGAAAATCACTTTAAGAGCACATGGTAAATTTGCAAAAAATGTTAAATTTAACCCAAGATGATACCCAAACAATAAGCATGTTTAATAATTATTTTTTTTAGAACTTTTGATAAAAATTAAAAAAAAAAAAAAAAAAAAAAAAAAAAAAAATTTATAATAATAATTTTACAAAATGTTAGAAATAATTTCTTATTTCTAACATTTTGTAAAATTATTATTATTTTTTTAAAATTCTTATCAAAAGTTCTAAAAGCCACATTCCAATAACCAAACTTGACTGTACTTGATTATTTATTTGATTTCATTTTTGGATTTTTGATTTAATTTAATATACTCATTTAATCATTTATTTACATTAGCTGCGATCAATATTTATCGTTTTTGCCATTTTCAGGATACATTATACTATTACACAATTTTCTAAAAATAGCATAAATAGCAAAAACAAACAAAAAATATTGAACGCATCTATTATTTACATTTCTTTTCAACTCTTCCCTTAAAAATAAAATTAATTAACTTTCACCCTTTAAACCTAATCCCTATATTTATCCCTCCATGCTAACCTTTAATTAACTCTATGAATAACGAGGTTCTCTTTAAAAACCTCCTTTTCCCTTATTGGACATTTCGCCGCTAACTTTATTACATGCCTCTGATCGATGATGCGCTTGACAAGGGTTTAATTAGCATTTTGTCACCGATTTGCGATGCGCGAGCATCTTCATCTATATTTGCTCTCGCATCTCTCGATGCAACGCTAACTCCTCCTTTTTATCGATCGACAACATTTTTTTTTTATTTTTATTTAACCCGGCAGAACGGACGCGCTGCGTGAGGAGCGGGCGCCGGCGCGGTAAGTGGCCTCGTTTGGCCACCGTTGATTTTTTAATCCAATTCCCACTATAATCCCACGACTTAACTGTGGCTTACGGTATATAATTTTATCATAATCTACCAAAAAACCGCATTTCACAACCCAAAACCCCGTTCACCCACGTAAAACCCTTTAAAAATAGGGTTAACCCTTATATTTATACCGTAGAAGAGACATTTCTTAGGTCTTGGGTCTTTAAAATTAATTACGAACCGGTTTGGTTTTTATAGAGGAATTTTGGGGGTTCATTAATATCATTTAAAAAGATGGAGCTGTGGGATTGAGCGGCGTTCATACCGACGTTACTCGAGATGGGGGTTAAATGTCACGTAGAGAAATGTCCCCGGGAAACGGAGGAGGGGCTTAATGTCGTTGCGCTTGTCGTAAATATGTAGCGCGGTTGGCATGGCAACGCCAGATGCCGAACCGATGTGATGCTGTGAAGGGTAACTGCGAGAACGTCACCTAAGCAACGCACAGTTATGTTTTCTTTGTGTCCACAGATGAAGTCCGAGCGCTGTGTCTGCTTGGTTCTTTGCTTTTTTGCTCTTTTCCGACCCAGTGCTGCAGGTAAACAGGTTTTCTTTATTTCACTCAATTTTTCACCATTACCCAGGGTTAATTTGAAATATCCCACAATGCAATTGCCTTTTAAAGCACCTCCAGCTGTAATTGAGGGTTTTAAAGCTGGTGGTTGAAAAATTGTGAATTTTTGTTTTTTTTTTTGATGTTTTTTTTGGAGGGGTTTGAAATCGTGTAATTAATTTGCATGATGATTAAGTTAATGCAATGCCTTTGGTTTAGAGGAATGTTGGGGAATCGAGTTAAAAATTATGCGCGGAATGTCAAATTTGCTTAATTACCAAAGTTAAAGTGTCGGGGGTTGCAGCTGTTTCACATAATTTTTAAACAAAGATAAATAAAAAAAGACGAGAAAATGTTTTTAAGGGAATTTATTAATTAATCAAACTTGCGATTATTGACAATTCTCGTGTTTGTTTTCGCTTTTAGAATTTAAAACATTTACTTGCACACGAGTTCCTAATGTTGTTGACATTTGTGGAATTAAAATTCAATGTTGATACTGTTTCTATTTTTGGCATTGCTACTGAGATATTCCCTTCAAATTGCGGTGTTTTAAATGATTTTTTCCCCTCCGAGATTTTCTATTTCTTGGCTTGTATCCATCTTTGAAACTTCGCATCAGATGCATCTCTTTAAGTTGTTGTTTACACACTTTTTTTGCAAAGGAAAAATCGAATTGAAGACTGTCTTGTGGCATTAAGTTAAATCATGTGATTTGCTGACTAAAGGTGCAGTGCAAGCATGTACAAAGAGTTGTTACAACATTTACTCTAGATAGTCTGAAGAAGCTGGTTTATATCTTGTAAACAAGATAATAACTTTACTGCACAACACATACCCGAAAATCAGTCTTTTTAGCTTTACCCTTTTAATACAGCCGTATCACGTGACTTGAAAATTTGATAGATACCAAATGTACTAGCAGAGGATTTTTTTACATACTTTTGAATATTTAGTTTTAAATGTATTGAAAATGTGTTTTTCAAGTTTTTTTCACTTAAATTTGTTAAAAAGACATTTTAGCAAATTAACAATTTTTAAATATAATGGCAAAATTTCAAATTATTCAGGAAAGATTAATGGTAAAAATGTTTTTTTAGTTTATTCCATGCAAATAACACAAAAAGTAAATATTAAAAAAAATATGAAAATTATTGATAAAACCTTATAAAAATATTTTATTCTTCTGTTAGTTCATTTTGTCACTACCTAGTGGCATGCAGTATTCCAAACCATCGACACAGAAAAATGCTACAAAAATAATTGCTAATTTAAAAAATATCTAGAAAATTAGCAATCATTGTTAAATCTTTGGTAAATTACGATTTTAATGCTATTTGCAACATTGCTACTTTTACATCTAACATTTTTAATGAAACCATTTCCTGGAACTGGAAATGATAAAACTTACAAAATCTTCCTAGAACTTGCTACCACCACCAATTTGCCATTAGCAACGACAACAACTGCAACAACAACAACAACAACCACAACACCAACACCAACTACAACACCAACAACAACAACGACAGAAATCGTCACTGACACCTCCACCTCCACCTCAACTTTGCCTTCTTCCACAACTCCGCAAACATCTTCGACTTGGTGGACCTCTTCAGAGGGGACAGAGGAGAAGGAGAAAGCGTTCGAGGAAGATCGCATTTTATTTCGGCACCGTTGCCCCGCCGAATGGCACGAGGGTATTTGGTGGAACGAAACTCACGGTGGAGTTATAGCGACGCGCCATTGCCCGACCGGTTATGTGGGCAACGCATACCGGCTCTGTTTTTATGGCAGTGCTTGGGGACAGATTGACATGAGCGAATGTCGTGTTTCGCAGGTCATACACTTGAAACATTTGGTATGTGTATCGACTGTTTAGCTTTGAGCACCGGTTCAAACCGTCTTTTATCATCTACTTACAGGTTTATCATCATTTGCACAAAAATATGACCGAAGTTTTCCCCACTTTGGCCCAGGACTTACTGACTGCCCTAGACACATACAGATTACATAGCTTAGATGACGTTCTGGAAGCCCTAGATATGTTGGCTATTTTGTTAGGGACAAGACTGCATCTGGATTTAGCATCGCCTGATAATGCTAAATACATACAGGTTTTATAGGACGATAAGTTAAAATTTTCTATTTTTATTGATTTTTTTTTTTTTTTTTTACAGAGTTTGCTTGTTATTTGTGACCGGCTTTTTACACATCAGGTCCAGGGTTGGTCGCCACCTGTTAACCAGCAGGTAAAACACGGAGAACTAAATAAGATGGTAATTAACATTTTAAGTAACACTAATTTTTTTTAATTTTTTTTTTTTTTGATTAGGAGCTGATTTCCCTTAAAGTGGTCCAAGTTCTGCACTCTATGGGCGTTCTTAGCAGCTTAGTTGCCGATGGCCTCAAAAGAGCTGGATTGAAGAGATTCAAAGTCGATTTCTTGCCACACACAGGTGGGTTTTGTGACCTTCTTTGCTCTTGTTTTTCGAATCTGGCTTTCATGACTTAAACTTTGGTTTAAATGTTTAAACGAGAAACATTTTTTTTTTTTTTTGCTTGCTTTTGGGTTGCATGTGTTACGATCAGACTCTACGACTTTCATACATAGACTCTTTGGTCCATGTTTTCAAGACGGTCGGGTGGTTAATATAATAATTTAATTATTTGTAAAAGCTGCTAACAGGGAATGCTGCTCGTTTTTAAGTTTGGATTAAAATTTTTAGGTTTATCTGCGCAGCTCACAGATGCCACTAACGACTATGTGTTCAACCGTGTGCACTGCAACCAAACCGGTGAAGATTCAGGCGACCGAATCATTGTGCCTGCAGTGTCCACTTCACGGTATACAATTAGAGGTATGCATTTTTATTATATTACAAATACACCAAAATTAAAAACAAAAAAAAATTGAAATTTTTAATGTTTACCTTCGATAGCTTCGGTATCTCACCACGTCATAGTAATTCTCTGGTATTCGGGGTTCCCGCAACGACTGCAAGACCCCGACACGGTCGTCAACAGTGCCATTATATCTTCATCTGTACATCCGGGAAAGAACTACTTCGTGACTGATCCGGTGACCATAGTATTAAAAACTCTACAGGTATCTTAAATAAACTTAAAAAAAAGTAATTTTTAATAAACATTAAACATTTCAATAGCAGAAATGGAATTCGTCCGAATTCAAAGTCAAATGTGGACATCTCAAAATGTCCACCAACAGAAGCAGGTATTCGTGACTTTTATTTATATAAATTTAAATTAAAATTAAAAAAAAAAAAATTATTTATAAAATTTCTAAGCCTTTGGTCGTTCGACGGATGCTCGGTGTCGAAAGTAGAAGCGCGCCAAGTGACATGCAAATGTCGCCATGCTAACAATATGGCCGTCCTTTTGCAACGCATCAAACACCAGAAAACCAAACCTCTGCCTGAACCGTTGAACGGTCTCGTTCTGTTTGGCTGTTTCGTTGCTCTTTTAATGCTCATTCTAACGTTGGTAGCTCACGCACACTTACTGCGGTAAAACATTTTTTGATTTACTCAAACGACCAATAAGAGTAAACAATAAATCTCCCTTGTTTCTAGCCTGGATGCTGCCGAATCAACACTCATCCTTTTTAATTTAGTTATCTCCATGGCAACTACACAGGTGGTCTTTATGTCTGGAATTGAAGCCACTAATAATAAGGTAAGTAATAACATGTCACATCAATCACAGTTAAGCCTCTTCTACTAAGTATGGCTTATTGCAATGCAGGGTAGCCCTATCTCACTTTTTATATTACTTTCCCCCTAACTTTTTTATTGTTGTGTCTCGTACAGAACCCTAAACCAAGTTTTTATGATTTTTTTTTCTCCTTCAAAAATAAAAAAAAAAATAAAACCCGAGTTTGTTTGAATATCCCAAATCAATTCCATAAATTTCTGGAAAGTGAGTTATGACGTCAGAGTTGGAGATTTTGGATTATATAAGTTGTCAGAGTTCTGTGGAAGTCATAACTCAGATAAAAGTTTATTGCAAAGTTTGAGAAGTTAAATGAAATTTTGTGAAATGTTTTTCTCTAGGAGTTTTGTGGTGGAGTGTCCATAGTCCTTCATTACTTGCACTTGGTGACGACATTTTGGATGTTGGCGCATGGGATTCATCTGTACGTTTCAGTGCGTAACATTCCCAATGAGCAAACCATAAGTCACATGCGTGATTATTGCCTTTTGGCATGGGTAGTACCAGTCATTTTAGTGGTTGTTACCTTTATTGTCAATCCTAGGGGATATGAAACTAGGACTTAGTTGAGTATGAATTTATGGTGTTATAAAAATACACTGATGATTTGGTTTTTCTGTTTTCAGTTGTTGGTTGTCAATTGAAAGAGGAATGTTGTTATCATTTATAGTGCCTGTGTCAGCACTGATTATGGTAATGGTGTTACAGTATTAATTGAAATTATTTTATGAGATTTAATGTTGTGTTTAATTTAGATAAATACAACTCTTATGGTGTTGGTTTTGAAGAATTTCTTCGAAATGAGAGCTATAGCCAAAAAAGCAGATGTTGATCGCATTCGGTGAGTTTGAAGAGATTACAATAGTTGATACGCAATCACATTAAATCTCCTGAGACTAAAGTAGCACTTGCCATTGTTGTAACAACGCTCTTTGGTGGATATTTAAAGAGTTTTGTCTTGTTCATGTGTTTGTGCTAAGGCTGCCGTCGGATCGGATCATCCGAAATTCGGTTCGGATGATCCGACGTTCGGTTCGGATTCGGACTATTGAAAGGCCATCCGAAGTAAATTTTATTGCGGATCGGATTTACATAAATCCGATCCGATACAAGATATCCGACAAACTTTAATTTAAAAAGAAATAAAGAAATTTTAAATAAAAATGTGTTGCAGCTTGCAGTCTTCATTAAAAGCTGTAATTTGCTTCATTTTTCTTTGTGTTTTGATTTTTAAATAAATTTAAAAAAAAAAATTATATTTTAATTTTTATTCGGATTGCATATCCATCCGATCAGATTTTAAGTCGGATCGGATGGATATACGTCTGATATCGGATCGGATCGGACTTGAAAATTCCATCCGATGCGCATTTTCGGATCGGTTCGGTATTTACAAAATCCGATCCGATCCGACTGCAGCCTTAACCGTCAAAAATTAATGCACAAACTTTGTGCATTAATTTTTGATACTTTCTAGGCATTACAGCTCAAGGGACTGAAAATTTCGTTCGTTATATACAGGTTTTGGTTTTCGTTGTAAGCGAATTCATTATAACGGGGTTTAACTGTATAGAGTTGTAGTTATGTGAGCTATGGTCTTTGAAACTGACCACTTCTTGGCCTAGCTAAAATAATGGTATAGAGTGCAGTTTGTAAAACAGATTGTGAGGTAGTCAATTTAGTTGATTAGTTGGTGACCTTTTTTAAAGACCTTTTGTAATGAAGTGAGCAATTTAATTTCATACATTAACTCGTTTAATTAATTTTCAGAATTGGTTTGCGCATGGGTGTTGTTTTGTTGCCTCTTTTTGGTGTCAATTGGTTTCTTGGAGTTTTGGCATTAGAAGACACATCCACCATGTTTTTTGAAGGGGCCTTTGCGTTTACCAACATCTTGCAGGGATTCCTTGTATTCTTCTTTAACTGCATTATCAATACTGAGGTATGAAATAATATCACTTTTGCATGAGAAATAATAAAATACAAGAAAGAATAGGTAATAATACAACTGTATCTTTATCTCAAAGCTGCCATTTCTTTTTCTATTCTTGATTGTATTTCATTATTTTACATGGTTCTTATTATCCATTCTTGATACAACTGCATTAAACAGATCCGACATTCGCTTCGACGGAAGTGTTGCAATCGGCGTAAAGCCAGCAAAGCGCTCGACCTCCGATTACGACGCAGTAAGAAACGAAACTTGAAACTGGACGCTCAACCGCTTTTGGTGGCCCCGACCGAAAGCAGTGCAATTGTGATCCCCAAACCACCACCACCCATCACTAATGAAATACATGCAATGGCCACTTAATAAAAAAAAATTAATAATCGTAAATAATAATCGATGTCAAAGAAGCTGGTGTATACAATACAGTATTCGCTCACACCACACCACGAAATGAGAACTTCTTGTGGAAGAGCTCATCTGCTCAAATCTCATACAATACTTTTGTCGATCGCCTTTCTTTTCCCTCCTAGCCTTTGGTTGATTGATTGATTGATTGATTGATTGTTGATTCTTTCAATTCCAGTTGATGTTGATGTGACCATCTTTGGAATCTTTTCTCTACACCAAATAAAAACCCTTACAGTACTATTATAACACACCCCTGTTCTGGTTGCTCAGGCTTCCTTCTTCATATTTTCGCTACAGAATATACTCGATGATGTTTCAAAAGGAAACTTTTATGTATTTTTCATACTTCTTACTAAACTATTCTATCTTTCAGTGCTTCCTGTAGAGTGTCAGTACATTTTTAATTAGAACGAATAAAGAGATGCCATTAGTGTTATCTCTAAACTTATTTATTTAAACACATACATTTTTAACACTTTGAGTGCTTTCACTTAAAAATCACTTTTGTGTTTGCTCGTCTTATTAACATCTTTGACAACATCTTCTCAGAATGCAGAATTTCTTTTATTTTTTTCCTTTATTTACTTCTTTAATTTTTACCCTTTTCCATCCTCTAATTAATATTAAAATTATTCTGTACGTGGACAGTTCAAAAGGTTCAAAAGTTGTGACTGCATTTTAACTTCAAGTTTAAAAGAAGAAGAAAAACTACTGCAGATAGAAAAGTGTAAAAAGTGTAACAGAAAGAACAACTCAAGTTTTGTTGCAAATAGATGGCGCTTCAATTACAGTCGAACTTTGATGTTGCGTAATCGTTTGAACGGGCTAAAAAATGACGCTACATGGGGGTCATGCTACAAGTGATCAAGTTTTAACATGTCACGTTATATACCGGGAAAAAATTAACGTTAGAACGGGGTTTACACTACATCAGAGTACGTTACATCGAGGTTCGACTATACCGTATTAAACTTTTCAGCTCAAAAACAAACATAATAAAAATTTAAATTTTTCGTATATAGTATATCAATTTGTCAATGTGAACCAATAACAAGACCAATGTTGTAGTTAACAACACCGTCAATCGTCCTGCATTTGCATAACAATGATGTTATCCTATTGTAGTACACTCTAAGAAAAATCAGGTATAAACAAGTGCAGGTTTACACTCATTTAAACTCTGTATTTTCCTGAAAAATACTCTAAATTCTCTGAAACCTAAAGTTTTGGTGTACTTTAATGTGCTGAACACGACTCTCAACTTAAAATTAAGATTGAATAAAGTTTTAATTGACAAAACTTACTTTTTTGCGCCGATGCCTATGTAAAAGTGAGATTGTTTTTATTAAAAACGATGTAAACTTCCTAAAACTTAGTACTTAATAGAATTTTGATGTTAGTTTATTTACTTCTGCTTATATTTAAACTTTTAATTTGTTCCTAGTTAAGCCTATATTTTGTCTCTAGTTTAAGCC
>JAQFZP010002409.1:0-13823 GCA_034695745.1 Geophilus truncorum | reverse complement strand
CTAATAAACTTCCGTATGGATTTGCTACTGATATTTAGCGCCATCTAGCAGTTGAAATTGTTACTGCTCAAAGAAAAGCTTCTGGAACCGAAAGCGAAAAGTGCATTTTGAAAGTGAACTAAAATTCTTACTTTTTGGTTTAGACCGCTTAATAAGATTGTATATAAGAGGTTTTGGCGGTGCATTTTCAGTTAATTCGACTGTTTCGTTTGTTGGTTTTACTGTTGTTGTTGTTTTTGTTTCATCTGTTTCATCAGTTGTAGAGTTACTTGAATCTTCTGTTATAGTTATAAGTGGGACTTTTGAAGCCAATGAAACGTTTTCAATGCTATTAATTTCTTGGTTCTCTTTATCGTCTGCATCTGTGTCTGGCTTTTTTGAATTACTTGCTTTCTCTTCTTTTGAACAAGTTTCCTGGTTTTTCTCGGAAATGTTTTCTTTGCTTTCTTTTAAACTAGTTTCTTGGTTTTCAATAGTTTCTTTAATTTGATCTGTTTGTTGCTGCTCCTCCATTCTGCAAAAAAATGATTCAGATATTTGCATTTTATACTTATAAAATTTTATGGGTAAAAATTTTCAATATGACACCCCAAGAATATTACTTTAATTTGATAATGAGTCATTTAGACAAGGCCAACTTTATCCTTTCGTAATTACTTTTCTTATTGAAATTGAGAAATTTTCTGATTTCAACATTTCCACTTACACATTTAGGCTACTATTTACATTTCATACTGTTTAGGAAAGAACATCTTCCTACTCACTTGCCTACACCAATTTCTTCAGAGCACCATGTATCCCAAACTGAACCTCATATGTAAGAAATGATTTATGGTTGCATCCTGTTTGTATTCTGAAATACCAAAAATATCCGGTGACAATTTCCTTTGTACGCACTAAACTGTACACACTTCTAAAAATTCAATACCATATAAGTATTGCCAAAGATAATCAAAAATTGAATAAAGTTTTTTTATTTCCTTCAATTTAATTATCATAGTGCATAATTGACAAAAATTGAATTTTTTTTTTTTTTTGGTAAGGATTTTTTTATAGTTTTCAAAATAGACATTTCTTAGACGTCATAAAAATGAAGTGAAAAATACTGTAGATAAAATGTTTCCCATTTTTCCCCATTTTTTTTTTGAAATGTTAATCCTAGATCTCCCTTGATGAAAATTTTAATGTGGTGATAAAATAGCCCTAAAAACTAGAATAAATAGAGAAAAAAAAGAGATAAAAGAGAATTAAATACAAAATTACAATTGTAAACAAATGTTGATCTTTATACATGACACATACAAAAACCTCTTTGTACTGCAAAAAATTATCATAACCATCTTAATTATCACTTATTCCAAACCAAGTAAAAGCACAATTACTTATTTTCATCTTTATTAGAAAATATTTCTTACTTGTAATCTTGTTATAAACAAAAAAATTGTATATTGATAAAGTAGTAAGCTCAAAGTCACATGGAAGAAGTAACAGTTGCATATGACTACTCTAATCTTTGTGAAATGAATGATGTTCCATGAACAATAAACTCTTCATCCAGCAATTAACCTGTATGTAACTTAATTCATGTAAATCCCCATAATCCTACAGACCTCGACATGGAACTACTCATTTTACAACACAAGAGAGTAGTAAACGTTTATGAAATCTGTAACTGTATATGCTACATATGGTGAAATATGTATCCTATTTATTTAAAGTAAATGTCTACACTACAATTCCTAATTTTTGACATTGGTAAAATTGTTGTGCAGAATAGACTTCAAATTTCGATTGAAAATAAATTTTGTATGAAAAATGTATGCTCAGCTGACAACAAATTCAAATGAATTTTTTGTGCTATATTTTAATTGGCATCGTCGTTAGTTGTAAAAAGGCATGAAACGGTGAAATAATGACATACAGTACCAAAAATTTGGGAGACGAGGCCAAATAAAAGTCACCATAGTAAATACTCAGGCTTTGTATCTTTAGTCGGCAAGATGGATTTTTTCGACATTCGATTTATTTTTAATAAAAATATTCCGATTTTCTTAAATTTGGGTTTATTTCGATTGGATTTTTTCCGACTGGATTTTTCTTTGTCGAAATAAATCCTATCGAAAAAAATCCGTTTACTGCTCAAACGATTTTATTTGAGTTTATGCTGATTGTGCATTAATATAATACCATTGGCTGATAGTTTGAGCCTACTGTGACACAACTTCTGACAAAATTTATCATTACAGTTTCCAGTTTCTAAAGATTATTGATTTAAAAAAAATAAAATAAAATGGAATTTGAGGTCATGATTAACAATTTCTATATTTTGTGCGCGGATGAATGCCATAGATTGCAGGTATTGTACAGCATTTGAGATTATCTCAAAGGAGAGCATCTCAAATTTCTGGTCTTGCATCAATGGTACCGGTAAGTTCAAAATTTCTAACTGTTAAAACAGTATATGTACAACAACTCCAGGGGAAAAAAAATCAAATACACATAAGGTAAAATTAATGACGAAAACAATTTTTCCCAAAAAAGGTAAAACGATATTAAATATAGGAATGTCAGCTGCCGAACCGAACGACAAATTCATCATACGCTACTTTCTTCTGTGAATTTGCCAACCTCAAAAAACAACTTGACAGCCGGATCTTGTTTAGTCGCCGTGTCCAACGTTGCGTCCAGGTCAGACGGCGACGCATCTTGTTTTTGATCCGGACTCGGGACTTGTGCTGTAATTTTATTATTCGGTTTCAAATCCAATCCCCTCATTGCATTAGCCAAATTCGCCTGATACACCGAAATGTCCATCGTAGGAGTGCTGCCACTCGGTGACGGCGTCGGGTACTGTTGAGTGTAATCGTAAGTAGTAAACAAATCCACGTTCATCGGTTTAGAGTCGGTGGTTTGACTTGTACCGTTGCTTTGCTCGCTGGACAATTTGTCGATTTGAAAGGTAACTCTTTTCTCCCTCGGTGAAACCGGACGTGGATTCACACTCAAATTCGAACCGGTCCGTTTGTCGTCGCGCAGTACATGTACGTCTAAGGCGCCTTCCGTCTTGGGCGACACTTGTTTGGAGGCCACTTTGTTGGGCGACTCGTCGTCGACGAAGAACTTCAAGTTTGTTAGATTTGATTCTAAAATACTCGGTTGGTTATTTACATCGACATCGACATCGGTGACGTCTATGATGTCGCATCCGATGCCAACTTCGCTGTCCGACGGCTCGTCCAGAGGAACTTCGACGTACATGATGCCGTTATCAGTTTTCGAGGTGGCGGGCGATTGTACTATCGTTTCCATTTGTTTTCCTGAATTTTTATAATTGTTCAGATTACCCCTGCTGCCCTTCGAACCGATGCTCGAGACGTCCGAAAGTGTTTCGGGTGAAGCCAAGGGGGCAAAACCCATCCATTCGTCGCGAATCAGGTCGACTTTGCGGCTGGGCATGCCAATGTTCGAGGGGTAGAAGTTGTTTTTGTGTTCTCGAAAAACGCGGACCAAATGATCCTCAAGAGCGGACGGGAATTCGCTGTTAATCACATCAGCTTCACTGTAAGTACTTGAACGGTTGCTTTCGGGGTTGAGGTCAGTGAAGCTTGTTTCCAGGCACAATTTGTGAGGAGGAGTACGGTCCAGCGGCGAAGAATGGCTGGATTCGGGAATGAAATTATCCTTACTTTCGTTTTCTACAAATACACGCTGAGGTTTTGTTGGTCCTACGTTGCTGAGCACCTGTAATATCATTTATTTTCATTTCGGATGATGAGAAATTGCAGCTCACAAATTAATTAAGTTTAAAAAAAAAAAAGATACCTTTTGCAATGCTTCCATAACATTATCAGGCATGTGATCCTGAATCATGACGGGCGAAATAAGAACTTCATCAAAATCTGAATTGTCAGCCCATACAGCTTGATACACTGGATCATTTTGTTTAACTAATTGCCTAATGAAACGTTTCAAAGTCAAAATCTCTATTAAAGCATAAATAAATACTTAAATACTTAAATACTTAAAAAATAAATAAATAAATAAATAAATAAATAAATAAACTAAAAAAAAAAAAAATTAAAAATGAAAATGAAAATATACTCTAGTTGTTAATCTCACCTCCATCTTGTGTCATACTTAAAGCTGCATGCATGGAAACAAACAAAATCTATAAACATACACAGCACATGTTAGGTGAATCAATTATGCTCAATTTTTGTATCAAACATAAGAAGCAATTTTATTTTCATTTACAATAAACGAGAGCAACTGGCAATTTGAATGACTGTCAATGCCAATGCAGCAAGCAGACACTCACTCGTCCTTTTTTGGATGATGACGAACAATGTGGATGATTTTCCCAGGCGGGTACAATGGTTGATGAGCTGTGAGAGCGATGGAAGAGTCGCTTGGATGAAGATTCAGGTTTCTGTTTGATTCCTTTCGAGCTTTGTTTGCATCTTGCCATTCCTCTAGGTTTTCAGTTCCGCAACACATCATGCTCTGTGTGATCACTTTCCACTGCCAAACAAAAACAAATTCTATTTATAATTGAAATTCGCTTGAAAAGTTTAAAAATACATCGAAAATAGAACAAAATACTCAATTTCGATTTTTTCCCCCCTCTTCTCTTACAAGTTAGCGGTGAAAGGAGTATGGTATTTTAAAAATAGAAACATCTGAGTAAAAATTTGTAAAATTTATATATAAAAAAAAATAATAATAATAATAAATCACCCCCCCCCCCCCATATTTTATTCCATTTCAGATTCTTTTAACATATAAATGCTTACTTTAGGTTCTGTACTTCTTTGAATGGCATTGATTAAATCCGAGCGAAGTGACTCCATTTGATGGAGACCAATTCGAGGCACAACATCTTTTCCTACCACCACTGATGTAATAAATGATTTAGTGTATTCAACAGCAGGCATGCTGAAAAAAAGAATTATACTTTCTAACTTTGTTTAGGCTCTCTTGAGTGTTTAGTACCTGAGTAGTCCGCCAGGCGGAGAGTACGCATAGCACTGAAGATCAGGGTATTGATCTTTGAGGAGGATGGCTAAAATCGCCGCTGTGCCAGCTCCCAGAGAGTGGCCAACCAATACCAATTCGTAACAGGCAGTGTTCTTTTCCGAATTAAATTCAAAGGCATCGCTCAAGATGTTTTCGTCTTCCATTTTGTGACGTATGTATTCAGCTGCTTGCACCATTCCCTGCAATCAAAAAACATGCATTACAATACAAAGATATAATATTTTTATGTTACATTCTAATTAATTTCGAAGATTGTTTCCGTGGAAAATTTATGCAAATTTGCCCGCATCCAGGAAATAATCATCAATTTTCAATTAGTGGTAAATTAATTTTGAAATAACATGAGTCAGATTGCACCGTTTCCATGCTTCCCTTTATTACGTTCTAATTAAGCAGCACTTCCGGTTAAAGTCAAAGTTATTTTTACCTACGCATTGGCAGAGGCGGATTTAAAGTTCTAGGTGCTTCTAAGTTCGCATCAATGAACTGTACTCAGCCCCAGTTTCCGATGATATTTTTTTAAATTTAGAGTGAAGCCTTTAAAGAAGTAGTTTTTCACATTTCAGTGCAATTCCGAACGTGTTTAAGTAGCACTTCCGGTTTGATGTAAAACGTCACATTTTATCGACACAGAGTCCGATGTGTGAAGTAGGAGCTCTCAAAATATCACGTGTCTGCAAAAACCGGAAGTGCAATTTTAACCCTCTCCAAATTGCAGCGAATCATGCAAAAGATAACATGCCAATGGCACATCTGGATTTGGCTCACGCTCGCGGCAAATCTTTAGACCCCGAATTGATTTCCCACTTAGCCCTTGTATAAACCCCTTTTGTATTTCAGTAGAAGCGTTTTCTCACTTTATGGCCTAGCCAATCGTCGTGTAACACATCTGTGGGCAACTGCTCCCCTTCTGCATTCAAATCAGTTATAATATCTTGCATGGACAAAGTTCCTCGAATAGAGATAACAACTTTTTTCCTTTCGTGATCCACAGCCACAAAAAACGGAGTTTCACCAATCTAAATAATAAAAAACAGAAAACTTAAAATTTACACAAAAATTTTAAATACCGTAATTTCATTTTTACAAAAACTAAAACTCTTACACATAACTGCATAAATCCACAATTTGAACTAAAATGTCACTTTAAGTCCAAAATGCCCTGTTATGCATATACGTGAGATACTTTATACAAGTATAAAGAAAACATCAAAAAACAAAAGTTACCTCCACATGGTACGTAACGTATACAATTTCAACGTTATTTAATTCGCAAAGCTTTTGCAAAGCTGCATAGTTACAATCACAGCAATTATCTTCGACTATGTTTACTTTATCATTTTGATTCCGGCCACAACAGAAGCAACAACAACACCGTAAATGAGGAAACAGTCGACATATTCCGCTACCGGAATTGACCTTTACATACATGGGCCAACCATAGGCTGAAATTGCATATTGCATGTAATGAATGACACACTTGAATTTCTCCAGCACTTCCTGTATGGTACATGTAAAAAAAAAATGAATAAATTAACGTGTTAATCGATACAAGGGGTGTATACCAACTCACTGCATCGTTTAAAGATAAAAATTTACTGTCAGGTGTGATAGGGATGCCAGATAAAAATTCGTATGTTTTGTTACGCCTCTGTTTGGACGGTAAAAATACTGTGTTTAAAAACGAGATACCGTAATAATAGTGAATGGATTCAAACGAGTGTTTTTTATTACTTTTGCAATTATTTCCTGCCTTTCTAGTTTTTGGAATTTCCTTAAGAGCACGAGTCCAGCGATCACGTCGGATGGTACCACATCTAAGTCGCGGAAAAAATCCGAGAGAAGTTTGGCTATTTCAGCAAATGAGTTCTATAAAGAAATTTTTTTTTTTTTGGGTCGAGGCTATTTTCACCTAAGGTGAGTGAAAATAACCAGCATGCTAATTTCACCCAATTATGAGTGCAATTAGTCTGCAAGCATTGGATGGTAATGATATATAGTAAGTATTACCATTAACAACCAACATTTTTAGGTGTAAATAGCGGATCGAATGTGACGTGCTATTTACACCCAAGATTCGTGTACGCAATTGGGTGGCCATAGCTCGTGGACTATTTCCACCCAATATTGATTTTGATAAGACAGAACAACTGATACTACAACTAGGTACAGTATATGGTAACGAGACAAACAAGAATCAAAACAAAATTTCATTACTATAATAGCTAAAAAAAAACCTTATTATTAAAGTAAAATTTTGTTTTGATTCTTGAGAAAAGTAAAAAAAAAAAAAAAAAAAAAAAAAAAAAAAACAATTAATTAGGAGAAGAAATCTTGAGTAGAATTAGCCCGGGAGCTATTCCCACACAATATTGCACGAAAAATATCTTCTTACACATTTAAAAAACAAAATTGTCATTTTAAAGCACGAAATATTGTTGATATTTTTTAAATGAAGAATTAAGTTGCGGATTACGGATTAAAAATTAAAATCTCATTGTCCTTTTTAACGCACCACATTAAAGTTTTAGAGGACTTCATTTCGAGCTTGTTCGGAAATTGCAAATCTGCTAATTTCATTTGGGCGAGCAAAACAGTGGTCGAAAACGGCGATTTAATTAGCACAAGTGACCTCTACACTATAAATTTTGTAAGAAAGTGGCGTTACACCACCTTCAGGGTGTACTATTGGATAGAACCAACACTTCTATTAGATGCAATTGCAAACAATTGAGTCCACTCGGGTCCAGTTTACTGTTTAACAACATTGTTTGGGTTAAATTAAAAACTTCTACAACCCAAATGGCAAAGTTAAAGGCAGAATTACAAATACTTATTTACCCTATTTTGATCCGAATTTCCCATGCAGCAAAATAACATTCGGCATCTCGTGTTCCAACTTTCTTGATACGCTCTCATGACTTTCCTAGAAAAATGGCAATAAAAATAAAAATAAAAATAAAAAAAAGTAAAAAGTCGCGAGTTCGTTGAAATGAAATGAAATGTAAGATTAAAGGAAAATCACCTTTGTCTCCAATCCCTGTGCGTGCTTCCCGACCTTTTATAGTTGAATTTTGTTTTACCGTCTTTTAATGATCGTTGATATCGCTTCATTTTAACCCAACTCCGGCCTGCAGCGTCGAATGTGCACCAAATGGTAATCAATACACTTAACAACACAAACCAGTTGCACACTATAATGCCTGCAAGTGACACAAGAAATTGAATTTAGTTACCGTATTTCTGTTTTATCATAATTCTAAATGACGGCCATTACATGGCAAACGGTAAATATAAAAAAAAGTTCGGTTTCTCAGGACAACACAAAAAGAACATTTTTCCCATGTAACGATCAAAACTTTATTCAAAAATCTAAATTAAAAATGACCTTCTTTTTTTAATATTCATGAGCGGCCGTAATCACATTTTTGAATTAAAAATCATGGAAAATTTCTTTCAACATCAAAAATAGATTAAAAATCTCATTTCTTTTTTTTTATTATTGATTCACCAAATGAACACAAAAACTCTGTCTCGTATTATAAATAACCATGAATACAAACACGTAAAAAAGTTTTGATAAAACTAGTCTTTCTATACATGCAAACCGAAGGCAAGTTTAAAGACGCAGTCATAAATCGATGTTGCTGACTGAGATTGAGATTTTCATTCAATGTCACGATCAATGCCATGCTGCCCCCAGTGCTACACAGTAATGGCAAAGAAAACAACATGGGATTCCTTTTTCTTTACATAGCTCACAGATACATAAAACATCAAAGGAAAAAAAAATCATTTCGTGAGAAAAAGTGCAATAAATCATTCGTTTACCTAAAACTGCTTCCTTTGCAAGTCCGATCGGACAACTCGAGTAATGCTGCACCATCCATACAACACCGATAATCAGCCATGCCAATTCAACAAGCATAAAACCTAGAAATATTTCAAAGAAATGTTTTAGTTTGAAGCTAGCAGCATCGAGTCGAAGCTTTCGGTGCAAAATTGTGATCATATTTGCCCGGGGCAAAAATGATCTCGCAAATTCACTCTTATCGTAGATCCATCTGTTGCTAAGTGGCGAATGCTCTCAAGAAGAAGGGGCATCTCTTAGCAATAAATTGGTTAATTAATCCATTAACAATATTGCCACGAGGAAAGCAAGCTTCTGCTAGATTAATCGCGTGTTTCGGTGATGTGCGAAAGTGACTTTCACATCGCCTTAATTTCGTGTTACACTGCATCTTCATATTGCTTGACTTAGTAATTAGATGCGCTATTACATTAAGGACCACGAACAGCATTGAAATGGTGTTGCTTTTTATGTACTTTATAAATTTAGTTTGAGCAAAATTTTAATAATAGAAGGCACAACGCGTGCGCTGCAGAGAAAGCTGTCAGCCAAATTCTCTACTCTTAGTGACCCATTGACTTGAAACTGTAAATAACCTTTTGACTTTCAACTCACAGTCATTCATATTTAATTTCTAGCTGTATTAGATTCCGTATGCAGAAATAAGTTTGTCAAAATGCGAAATTGCAAACGGACCTTTTCAAGCAAAAGTGTCAATAATTTTTGTACTTTATTGTAATTGAGAGACTGAAAAACCGATAGGGATAATACGAAATGACAACATAGCGTGCAATAAAAAATATTTTCGCCTAGTAACAGTAAAACTGCAAGTGACAACTGACAACTAACAACTAATTTCTTTTTTAAACAACTTTTTTCTTTTGTTAAGACCAGCAGAACTGACTTTTTTCCGCCTTTAAGACGTGAGAATTATTTTCAAGTGTCAGATCAATTTGACCTTTAAAATCCGTTAAACCAAACCACGTGATATACCTTTCGAGAAAACGTCAAGTAAATTCCCTTTAGAAAAATGAATTATTAATTTACAAATAAAATCTATATATAAAACCTCGCAAACATATGGCATTCTTTGCAAGCTGTAACCATGAAACGTCAACTTTAGAGGCGGTTTGAACATTGAAATTCAAATGTGATTACTGTACGTAGTTCCAATTCCTCTCTTTTTGAGACAAGGCGAAATGGAATACGGTAAGACTTTTAAGTTGTGGTAAGTGCTGGAATTTTTAGTACAACGTCGAATCCGAAGCAAGAATTTTGATAACGACATACCGGTACGTCTTTAAGATAGGTATCCCTTTAAAAATCTATACTAAATTAGTTCTTGTTGAAAGTTTCAACCTGAAACCAATAGCGCGATTATATTGAAATTGATTCACAACGTGAGGGTTTTAAAATTGCTCTCGAGGAAATAAAATTTTATTTTACGATCATCTAATCAGTGCAGAAACAAAAAAAAAAAACGAAGAAGAAAGAAAGAAGAAGAAAAAAAAAAAAAAGAAAACCAAACATACAAATTTCTTTACTGCCGTCTTTCTTACCTAGTCTAACATAAAGTAAATATTCCATCGACGTTCTCGGTTCGGCATACAATATTGTTCCTTTCATGCTGACCCACGACATGCAAGCTTCGACGACGATGCAGCCGCTCAGGATAAAGATGTAGCCGACAACGTGTTCGTGCAGATCCAATATACATTGACTCACGTCCCCAAAATCGAATAGGGCCAAAATACAACATAGAATGATTATCCTGCAATCAAAAACAAAAGAAACATTATAATATAAAGTTACAATAATGTAATTTAAAGCCCCAATCACATAAAATTTCTATAAACCAATATTTTTCATTGCTTTTGGTACATTGCTACATGTTAATTACCTAGTTAAAAATTATTATTATTTTTTTTTTTTTAGTTTTGATTGTTTTTATGTTTTAATCCTGCAAGAAGTTAAAATTAAAATTCGTGTTCCTAAACGGCCCATTACACCACACGCAACATTAATTTCCACGTAAAGATGCAAACTTGGCATACTTAGCAAAAACCGTAATTGAATAAATAATAATTTTAAAAAAGTTTTTTTTATTTACATTCATTAGATTTCTGAAGTACCGTATTTATTATTCTTATCGTAATCGCACCTTAATTGCATCTATAATTTATATAGGTACTTCTAATTCTTTGGGAGTTTACTAATTAACCCTTAAAATCTAAGTTATTGGCAAACTTGTTGCTAAGACGATTATAGGACTATAATCCTCTTAGCTAACATTAATGATAGATATGGCCTTACGACTTAAAGCTGGATTTTTTGGGGATACAAAAGGTAAAATCCATTCAGACTTATGCTATAAATTTTATTCTTGCGTTTGTTGGGTTGTTTGTACAAGATTAAAAGTCTTTCTGCGTAGTGTGGCTTGTCTCTAGACGAGGAAACAAGTGCAGAATGTGTAAGAACTAAGAAATGCACGTCAACGTTTAATCGATATTGTGGTATTTCTTCGGAGAAAGTTCCTACATCACAACTTCCGCTACCAGAGTTGTTATCAGGAAAAGTGTATACTTTATGTCACGTTCGTGTTGATTTTCAAAACCACCTTTAACGGTATGTTTCCACTCCAAACCTCTGTATTGACGTTGAATCAGAAAAATTGTGCTAAAATTTAAAAAAAAAAAAAATTATTTGAAATGTATGTGTTGCAGAGAAGTTTTGGGTAACAAGCCTTGTATTTAATTAAAGAGCATTGTGAAACTCTTCTTTTAATTCAGCAGGAAATGAATGGTATTAGCTTAATTTCAGGTAATTTTTGATGCTTTCATAATAAAAATGCCAAAGAAACAATCGCAGTCTCGTTTTAATTAAAGTTTTCATCTCAATTTCTCCGTCTTTCTTTTTTTTTCTCTCTCTCTCACTCTTTTAAATACCAAAGTTCATTTTTTTGTTATTAGAAAAGAAATAGCTTGTAAAAATGTCTTCGTGATCCTGATTTGCTCATTCGTATAGTAGTGCGCGATAGAATTAAACTAACTGAAATGAAAACTAATGAAGATAAGCTCAAGTCGTGAATGATGTTTAAGGATTTCCCGCAGATTTCACCAATTGTTTTGATGAACGATGATTGCTCTCACGTCGTGCCAACTTATTTTTTCTTCTCTTCCATCGCTACTCTTTATGTCTCACGAGAGTGATTATTAGAGAAACAAATCGAAACGTTTCATCGCTTTTTACATTTTTGATAATGAGTGACCGGTCGCTGACAAATTTTCGCCGGTCTAAATTCACAATTCCCCATTTTACTTGCGATAAAATAAGATTTCTTTAAGACCATTTCTGTTGTAATACTTTAAGTGCCGGTGCTCGTGAATCTTGCGTCACTTTGCTTTGCTGAAGTTGCACTCGAACGCATCGCATCGCATTGCAACTGCGAAGTGTGAACGATACCAAAACCGTAATGAAATTCCTTCACTTCAATATTTTATTTCCCTCGTCTTTAATTTCATCCATTTTATTTTAACGAAACGCTTAAAGTTTCAAAGTTACACAACAAGAGAAAATTTAAGCAAAGCACACAACCATTAAAAATTTATTATACTTTCCGAAAGCCAACATTCGACACAAAAAAAAAATCCATAACTTTTAAGTCAAGTCACCAAGCATTATTCATTCACAAATAGAATTAAACATGAGCACATTTAAATTACTCTAACAAAAACATGAAAACACGAGCACAGGTACTTTATTTGCTTAATGCTTTTATAACAACAAACATCTGTCAGCATTTGGCACCGAATACCAACAAACATCACTTTAATTTCTATATATAATCTACGAGCCCGCAGAAGACAAAAGTTGAGCGAAAACAGAGCAAGTCATTACTGAATTAATAAAAACCGCCATAACAATAGCCGAAAGTTCATAAGTACTTTTTTAGGGTAAAAGTTTAATGACATTCGATATGTACTGTAGTGTTGCAGAAGACTACTATAAAGTTTCGAGGTGGAGAGCTATTGACTTCGAGTAGCATTGTGCACATTTTTGGACTCTTTCCAAGCCATGAAATACACGAAAAGTATAATAAACGATTTCTGGTAGTAGTGGAATAAGTCGCTTAATGTTTCATGTAAAAGGCCAAGGTCAAAATTTTCATGCAGTACAAGTAAACAATGGAATGTAGCTTCACACTCAAACATTCTTTTCAAAAATTAATATTATATTGTATCGATTTGTTTTGTAAACATACACAAAAAAATTACTTGATTAAAATTCATTACTGCTATAATTTAATGTGCAGTGATGGGTCCCAGATCTTCTCATCGGTTATTGCATTAATTTTTCCTAAAATTACATTTTTTTTTTTTTTTTTTTTTTTTTTTGGTGTTTGTGTTTTGATAAAAAAGTTTAGTCGATTTATGAAGAGCAAAGTTACAAACGTGACTAGACATAAATTACAAAAATATTTATTTTTTTCCTTTTACTTCTAAAAGAACAAACAAAACAAAACAATTGTTCACTATACAGACGTCAGTAGCACAGATGAGATAAACAAAATGGGCATGTTTAATGCATGAAGCATTTTCTGAATTACTCTTCAGCTTTAATGTACATTCGAAGACATGTCTAGAGGAGTTTGTTTTGGAATTGTTTACTTGTGGGATTTAGCTGTAACTGGGTTTATTTTTAAAGAGAAAAATCATTGTTTGGGGGCTTTGTTTGTGGAAAAGATCAATTAAGAAATGTTTGCATTAATCCTGAAATCCATTTAAAAAGTGGAAAAACTCAACAAAAAACAACTTCAAACCTTAAGTAAATATTTGTTAAATGTAGCAAAGCTTATACAGTAGTCAGTGGCGTAGCGAGGCTACCGCAGACCCCGCAACCGCGGGGGGGCCCCTTCCTGGAAGGGGCCCCCAGTTAC
>JAQFZP010002408.1:0-13830 GCA_034695745.1 Geophilus truncorum | reverse complement strand
TACATAAAGCAGCTTACAATTTCTGTCACTAGATGGCGCTAAACAACTGCGCATGCGCAGATTACAAATGTCGAAATTGTGTATTGCTTTGTGTGTGTGACGTAATAGTAGCCAGCTTTTAGTTAGGAAATGGACACCAGATAGCGCTGAGAAAGTGGAACTTGGAAGTATATAAATCTACAGTATATAGCATGAGGTTTGCTTCACCCGACCAATGTTTACAGAATTTCGTTTTCAAAACGACCACTTTGAAAATCAGAATTGGGGCATAAAAACTTCACAAATTCTAAAAAAAAAATTATGGGAATTTTATATTTTGGTAACTAATATATTTCGATTTCAAAAAATTGAAGAAATAATTTATCGTGACACTAACACTTTAATAAATAATGCCAAAAATGGCCATGTTTCATATTAACATTACCCGAATATAAAATTATGATACAGTCAAACCTTGATATAACGAGTAACGTTATAATGAATTTTTAGCTATAATGATTTTTTTTCGTTGGTGCATTTCGTTGGATTGCTATCCAACCAATGCTAAAAAATATTCGCTATGACGAGTTTCGACTGTATGTAACAAACGTTAACCCAATGCTTAGTTTGTTATTTTTGTAGCTTATTGCAAATCGAGGCAAAAAAATTTCTTTATACAGGGGGATCTGATACAACAATTGAATTTTTCAATCTCCTGCAGTTTGTTTTAAAACATGGTTCAACTATACATATAATAATAAAATTTTAAATTAAACTTAAATTTTTTTTTTAAGTTTAGCACTAGAGTGAGTATCCTCATCACACTAGTACTTTCAAATATTTTCAAACCCAAATTTAAATTTCAACTATCCACCAAAAATTCGTTTTTTTTTTGTTTAAATATTCAAATCACCTGAATTTACCAGAATGAGTCCCAAGAGAAGTAGTTGCAGTTGGCAACGGTGAATAAGCACTACGTAACGAAATTGGCAGTTCGAAATCAGTCTAAACAAAATTTTCGCATTAAATCAACTAGTCAACACAACTTTAAGGAGAAGTTATCTACTTGTTCATCACAGATCGTTACAATATTAAGACCGAGCAATCATCTTACAAAATCACCCGAAGTTCGGTTGTACCATTTACCGGTAAACTGATAAAAATTCGCCATTTTTTTTAACATTTCTTGTTTGTTGAAGTAGAGCTGTAAGCTAAAAGGTATTGTAGTATATACAGTCAAATCTCGATATAAGGAGTAACGTTATAACGAATTTTTTTCGTTGATGCATTTGGTTGTATTGTCATCCAACCGATGCTAAAAAAAATTCGCTATATCGAATACATCGCTATAACAAGTTCGACCCCTTGCGACCTTGAAATTCGTTATATCTAGGTTCGACTGTATTGAAATTTTGGCAAGATTAATCAAAACTAATCGCGTTTATAATTAATTTTCTTATTTTTGTTATTATTTTTAAGGCAGAAAATCTTATTATTTTGATGTTTGTTTCGAGTTATAACGTTACCAAAGAAGTTACATTTGTTTACCTACTTACGGTACTTCAAAAACTTCGTTGACTATTTTGTGGCAAGAGACAAGAAATGTAAAAATTTACATAAAAAATTTAACAATTTATTTTGTATCAATTTTAATGTTTAGTTTTTTACTTATTGTTTTATATTTCACTTAACCTATTTACTTTTGTTTCTTATTTTCGTTTTTAAAGTTTTACAGATTTTAACCAATTTTCCAAATTTTGTTTGTGTCGAAAACCAGTTTTTCTGAATTTTGGTAAAAGAAGTAACCCTAAATAAATATAATTTGGTACCGTAAGATGATTGTTTAATATTAATATCGTAACAATAATCTGCGATGGACAAGTAGAGAACCTCTCAACCAATCAAAAATTTACCGTATCAGTTGTCGAAGGTTTTACAACTTTCATATACTGCCCAATACGAATTGCCTCTTTAACTTCCCGTCTTTTCACGCACATAAAATCGAGAAATTTCAAATTCTGTAACTTGTAAATAACGTAATATCTAACAAAAAATAAATTTTTAAATTAAAAATAAAAAAATAAAAAAAAATGGACAATTTTGTATCATTCACCTATATCTCTGATAATCATCATCATCTTTATCAGCTGAGGATAACTGGTGTGGACAAGCCTGGTTCCCCAAAAGACTTAAATACCGTAAATTTGGGAACGCAGTTGATATTTTGTTAAGTAAACTGTCTAAATCAGTTATCTATTGATGTAAAAAGAAAAATAGTTAATATTTATTTTGTTATCTTCTGTTAATGTAAGCAAGTCACTTTGTTTTTGTTGAGTGATAAGGTGTAGAGAAATGGATTGAGTGAAAAAGTAATTGAATCGTCCAATTGGTTGTTGTCCACAATTAAATCTTCTAAATGAACGAATTTTTCTAAACCGCGTAAATTCCTATTTAGAAAATGATATAAAATTATCTTCAGTAATAGAATTAGTAGGACAAAACAAAACAGTTTTCGCATTTCATTTCTCAGTCCCTTGTCTTTTTGTCTATTCTTGTCACGACTTTGCAACATCGACTCGACTTGATTACGTCATTAAACACAAACATGCCATTTCGTCTTAATTTTCTGACCAATTTGCTCTGAAGTCGAGAAAAACAAGCTCAGTTCGTTACTTTCAAAGTCAAACGTGACTGGAATTATTATATTAAGCCGCCATGCGTGAGATCAAAATGACGTCACCAGCATCATGGCGGCCTCCTTATTGCGATCAAAAAGTGGTAGTTGTTTGTCACAATATTTTCTTACTTTAGTGAATTATTACTCAAATCCAATCGTCTTGTAGTGCCACCGTATGAATTAGCGAGTTTTTCCGGTATTTCGGTGCAAGTTTCGTTCGAATATGACAACTAAAATACAAAAATAAATAAATAAATAAATAAATAAATAAATACCCTCACAACAAACCAAAAAAAAATTCACAAAAAGTTAATTTCTATATTCTATCAGACCAAAATCATTGATATTAAACAATTTATTGACCATCGACAACGATATTTCATGATACCAGTGTCGATATCAGCACATGACTTTATTACAACAAATTTAGCGTTCGTCATGAGTTAAATAAACTTTAACACGTCACATACCTGTCCATCCACCCACACGATGCTTTCTTTTCTTCCCGGTTTGCCCGGTTTGCCATTAGCAATGTCCTTTCTCGAGCGTGACTGATCTTGGTAGTTATTGCAAGCCATTACGGTTCTACGGATGACGCGACATCTGGCGGCAAACGTCGGAAAAAGTGTGGAAAAAATAAATCCAGATATCAATGTCGGTTGTCGCCGGCCGATGTATATGTGCGGGTTAGGTTAATGACATGACAAGTTCACACACATCTTTTTGGTCACAGAGAAATAAATGTTGAAATGCGAGAGCGTTAAATGAATGACGCCAATTTGAACTTTGGTTGTCGGTTGGAGTTGAGATAAGATAAATAAATGATATATTCAGCACTGCGTCTGTCTAAACAACTGCGATGTTCTCTTCTTATATAGCTTCTAATTGAAAATAGAAATTTTTATTATTTGTATAAATAAATTAAGAGCCAGGTGGTTGCGATTGCAGGAAAAGTTTTGTTAATGTGGAACATTGTAATTTTATTCATTATTGTTTTTATTAAAATAAAACCATAGAATATTTAATTTTTTAAAAATTCACTGTATAAAACAAAATATAATAAAAACTAGAATTCTTGTAATTCTTACGGTCACTCTAAGGTCCACAAGTCTTCGTCAGAAATTATTCTTTACTTCAAGTTTTAAAGGCTAGATGGCGCCACAAGGTCGGCATGATATACGATTTAAAGGTCAAGTGAACTGAACTGGTTTATTATTAAACATGAATCTACTCATCACAAACAATAATTAATCGTCACCAAATGATTTTTAGACACAAATTAAAATTAGTAAAAATCTATTGCGAAAAGTAAATGTCAAAAGGAAAAAGAAATATGGGAGATATTACGATTTACGACGTCACGAAGTCTGCTGCCCCTACAGCAGGAATTGCCTGCAATGTTTTCGTTGTTTTTCAGCGACTGATCCAGGATTTAGTTCCGAAATTCTCTCAAGCAGGGTTTCCGTGCGTCACAAACACACAATTTCCAGAATCTATTTTTCATTTAACGTGTCAAAAAACCATTTGGCGACGATTAATTACTGTTTATAATATGTAAATTCCCATTTAATAACAAACCAGTTCCATTCACTTGACCTTTAAGTCTGCATAAATAAATTTAAAACATAAAAACTACAAATCTATACAGATTAAACTCAATTTTGCTATGCTTTATTTTTAATCCTCATCCAACTGTAAACATTTCCACTACATCCACAACATCAAACGCAATGCATATATGTATGCAAATAGATACAAATATGTAAATAAACTTGGTGAAATAACATTCATAAACTATTTACCCCATATTTTTTTATAAGATGCAGATGTCCAATATTTTTGGCACCTGTCTGAGTGATTTTTACACTCACCACACAAGAATAAGACTTACTGAGCTGTACAAACTATTGCAGCACGGATCACTACTTATTTCATCTTTTTTTTTTTTCTTTTTTTCTTTTTTTTTTCTTCGAGATGAAATTCTAAGAAAAAAAAAGAAATAATTTTATTTTTCTAGTAAAATATGTGACATTTCACGATTGATTTCTAATTTAAAACAACTGAAACATGAAACGTAAGGAAATAGAAGTTAATGAATAGAAAATTTTTATCTACATTTTGCAATTTCAAAGTAAAAGCAGAACAAAGGTAATTGTAGTTTTGCTTGTTTAATTTTAAATTTTAAATTTCAAAGTAAAAATTCATGTAAAAGTGTGTTAATTGCGGTTATCTTCGTTCTCCTTGCATGAGAACACGAGAAAAGACTCAAAAGCTCTTAAATTGAAGTAAATGGACTCAAATCTGCACATAACTCACTCTAATATAATTCGCAAATTTGTTTAAATCAAGAATCTAACAATGAAAAAAGACCTAATCATCACCGACAGAGATGAAGAATGAAGATGAAGAATAAAATAAAAAATGTCTTCAGAGCTTAATGGCTGCGATGAAACCAAGTTCTGGCCCGGTGCCCAAAAAGAAAATGATCTTCCTAAGATGTTTCCAATGAGCATTTCAAAGGAATTCATAACATTTAATGCGATTTTTGCTACTTTGTAATGATAAATACTCAATTTGGGAAATAAATAAAACAAAATGACATCAAGATGTGATTTACAGTTGATGTCCAGTAATCAAAGCCAAATATCGGTCAATTTACGGTTTAATAAACAAACTGTTTACCATTTGGAATTGATTTGAAAAATGTTGAGCGTTGAAGAAACCATTAAGTCTCAGCAATGAACTTTACCTCGAGAAATATTGATAAGACAAGGGTTTTTATCTACTTATAAAAAATTGAAAATAAAGATAAAATGTTTTAAATTTACTTGTTAGTATCAAAATAAAAATAATAGTATGTTCAAGTTTTTCTGGAGACATCAAACTTGAATGATAAATTTGCTTTTATTTTGATTAATTATTCAACTGTCATTAAATAAAAGAAACGTAAAAGTTAAATACATCCGGGGCATTAAAAGATTAAATTCAACAGATGAAGTTTTCAACTTTGTATTTTGCCTCTATAAACAATTTAAATTTTAAATAAAATATAAGTTAATTGGAATTCATTTATCTGGAAGGTTTGTATCAATTTTTGTATTTAATATTTTATAAATTGCCAGAAGTGACCAAAAGCAATAAATTTCTACAGATGGCGCTGATGAAATCTGCATGATTAAAAACATCTTTAAAAAGTTTTTTAGAATTAAAGGTTTAAGGAGCATCTAGTTATTCAGTCACAATGCTTTATTAAATAAGATAAAATGCCACGATACAAAATACATACCGTAATAAATAATAAATATGGAAAATATCAACATAACATCACAACATCATAATTCAATAAACCCCAGGTTAAAGCAATATCTAATTTCAACATCATCAAATCACATTACACAAAAATTAATTAAAAATTAAAATATATATATATATATATACAGAAATAAAATAAAAATAACAATTTAAAGGTCAAGTGAAGTGAACTGGTTTATTATTAAATATGAATCAACTCATCACAAACAATAATTAATCGTCGCCGAATGATTTTCAGACACGTTAAAATTTATAAAAAAAAACAATCACGAAAAGTGAACGTCAAAAGGAAAATGAATAATGAGCTGCTGCGATTTGTGACGTCACGAAGTCCGCAACTCCTCTAGTAGGAATCACTCGCAATGCTTTCATTGTTTTTCAGCAACTGATCCAGGATTTCGACCCGAAGTTCTCTCGAGCAGGGTTTCGTGCGTTACAAATGTTAACATGCCAAAAAATAATTTGGGGACGATTAATTATTGTTTGTAATGTGCAGATTCACATTTAATAATAAACCAGTTCAGTGCACTCGACCTTTGAATTAATTTCTCATACAGAAGTAAATAAAGTTAGAAGTGTGAATCTTACTAAAATAGAAATGTCACTTAAAGCCTCGCGAGATGCTACTAACTTGTAGCAAGTAGTTTAACTATTTTTACTGCACTGACCATGCGCAAAAGGGTCCGCATCGTGCCGGCGTAAAATCACGCCGGCGTCTTTCACGCTAGCGTCTTATCACGCCAGCGTCAATGCAATCAAGCAACATAATAATTTATCTGCTTGTTTGCATTGTCCCAGCGTCTTATCACGCTGGCGTCTTATCACGCCAGCGTTTTGTCACGCCAGCGTTTTATCAACGTGGCGTCTAATTCTATTTTAATAAATTTTATAATTACATTTATCGCGCCGGCGTTATATTATGCCGGCGTATCATCATACCAGCGTCAAACCATCCAGCGTCACTTCATATTGCAATGAATTCGAAATTTGAAACGACACGGCAAAATTCGAGAAACGACGAACTTCGAGACATCAAGACACGGTAAAATCCAAGAAACGACGAGTCTTGATGTCTCGAATTTTGCCGTGTCGTTTCCAATTTGAATTCATTGCAATATGACGTGACGCTGGCATGGTTTGACGCTGGCATGATGTGACGCCGGCGCGATGTAAACAAGCACATAAATAATTATGTCGCTTGTTTGCATTAACGCTGGCATGACAAAACGCTGGCGTGACAAGACGCTGGCGTGATAAGAGGCCGGCTTGACAAGACGCCGGCGTGACAAGACTCGGGCACATATTTTTAATACATAAATTTCCGACGCTGGCGTGATTTTACGTCGGCACGGTGTGGCCCCGCGCAAACGTGTTCAGCTATGCAAAGTTTTATGCAGATAGCCTCACAGTTAATCTGTACTTTGCGCACAAGAGGCAAAATTAACCCGATGTCGCAATTTCGAGCTCCGTAGTTTTTGATTTTATCGCTAGGGAGTGTGCAAAACGTGATTTTTTTCAGTTTCTAGCATTGATCGATTCGAGTCTCCACCAACGAATAATTGAGTTTCGCAACATTTTACACAAGGGTTGGGGGTGAAAGTGTCACACTTCTATCTTTACTTACTTCTGCGTGAAATAAATTCGTTAAATGCTCATTTAGCGTCTCCGTAGTAGACATTTTGTGGTGATAGAATTCCCGATCGATAATAAGACGACACGGACAGACCAAATCGTGTATTGTAATACTGGGGAACCGGTTGTACAACTGTGGGCTCGAAAGGAGGGTCTGATTTGATTGACGTAACGCCAGATAAGGTTACGGGAGGGTAAGGAAAAATGGCAGAGCGCGATTTAAAAGATGCTCCTCTGTAATTCGTTTTATTCAAGTTACTCAGTAAATCAGGTTGATTAAATCGAGTACCGGGTAGAGGTCTTCTGAATGCTGATTCCGAGCTGAGGAAATCTGCAAATGTAAATCAGTGTTATTCTCATGTGATAAAGCGCCATCTTTTGAGATTATGTGTAACTTCATAGTAATTTTCATGTAAACCCTTCTATAACCTCAGTCTACATCAACTTAACATTGGAATCTTATGCTGTGCGGTTTATGTGTTTTGAGCGTTTGGTTATTATTTGAATTTTGTGGTTTTGTTTACATGTGCTTTAAGACTTTTCACCGTCTTTATGCACGGTTCGGGAATAGTTTATTCTGATTGCAAAGTAGTTTAGACGTAAATTAAATTCGGGCATGTTGGGCATTTTGAAAAGTTTGTGTGGTATTCTATAAGATGTAGTGATTTGATTGCAAAGCAAGTTGATAAATAAATGATTTTCGGCATTATTAGATACGTTTGGAACGTGACGAAAATGCAAAGTACGGTAAATTGAATGTCAATTTTGTTTGAGAAAAATGCAAAATATCAAGACAGGGTTTTTTTTTTTTAATTGTAAATTTCTGGATAAATTTAAATTTTATGTAAAAATCATATAAACTTGTTTTTTTAATTTTTAATTTCTTTAAAATTTTATGTGTAAATTTCACAAAATCAAAATTTTCTTCTTTTCTTTGTTTTAAAAAATATGAAAAATTTCAAAAACATGAAAAAAAATCTCATTAAAAAAAATGTATAATTACAATTATTTTATTTGACTTCATGACCCCTCCCAAAAAAATTTCAACTAAACTACATACATAATAACAAAATAAATCTTGCAATAAGTCATTAAAAGCCTAAACAAAACAATTTGCATGCAAATTTGATGCAATTACAATTCCCTGTTTAATGGCATGATCCTGAGACTCATCTCACAAAACATGGAATCAAAATTAATTATTCTTTTGAAATTCATACAAAATGAAACGCGTTTCTTAATCATCACAAAATTTACAATAAAATACAAAATTCATTTACCGTCTGCAATTTTCCCCTTGCCTTTAGCCAAGTTGTGAAACCGACAAACTTTGCAGAAACAACTTTTCAGCTTGTCTTGCTTATCTTCAATTGAATCTAATGGGGGAAAAGTCAGATTAAATTAAAGAAAATTCAATTTCCTCAATTCGCCCTCATCCCCCACTCACAAAAATACACAAGTAAATAATAGTAGAAAAATAAACCTGAAATTCCAATATCTTGCGACTTGAGACATTTGATGATGCTCTGCAAGCCTTCTTTAATTGGAACGTGCGACAAATATGATTTCCCACCACTTGCGCCCAGTGCACCTGAGACCGGCGAGGCGTAATAGAGGGATCCCATTTTTGGGAAAGACCTTGTAGCACCATTGACTGGAAACACTTTAGAAGCGATTTGCTCGTGACCCCACACTTTCCAAAATTCTCTGAGAGACATTTCAGAATTGGGACTCTGTAAATATAAAAGTTGTAAAACATTTTTTAATGGTTTTAAAGCTGAGAAATATAGTACACTCTTTATGAAAAGATGACTTTTTAACTGTTTGAGATAGAGAGAAAGTGTCAATTAGAAACTTGTAGAGCGTGGTCACATTAGTCTAGATCTATTTTCTCCGAATTTTATATCCCCCATTTTGGAGATAATTTTAAAGATAAATACAATCTTATACTGCAGGAAAGCTAAAGAGCAGCTAGTTGTTCACATTATTTAAATAATTGCTAAACCGTTGGAAATAGAGAAAAAATGTTAATTAGAAACTTGTAGAACGTAGCCATATTAGTCTAGACACATTGTTTCCGAAATATTTTCCCGCCATTTTAAACCATATGTAAAGGAAAAACAAACTTTCTGAACTGCAGGAAAGCTAATGGGGCAGCTAGTTGGTCTATGTTATTTAAATAATTGCTGCAAAGCTTAAGGGGCAGCAAATCTAGAAAATTGCCTTTTAGTTTAAATTTAAAGTTGAAATTTAGCATTAAAAGCAATACTTTACTTTTAAAGCTAAAATCAAACATTAAAAATAAAAAAGTATTTATTTATAAATTACTCACACAATTCCATTCTCTAAAACACATCAATAGACTTTTCTCAACACACTTTTCAAATAAAAGCTCAAGAAAATTCTTATTAAACCTTGTTCACAAATTTAATTTTCTTTATCAGACATTTATTTTTTTTCACACAAAAAAAAAACAGAACCATTCAAAAAGTACCTTTTTGTTTAAAAAAAATTAGCAGAAAAAAAAGCAAACAAGTTGCAGAAATGAGCAAAAAGCAAAAAGCAAAACAAGCAGTGGAAAGTCAGGAGGAAAAATATCAAAGTCGGAACTGCGTTTTCAAACTCTCCCCAATTACAGTAAATGCGTTCCATTGTAACTAGGAGCTTCAATTAGTGTAGTGACAGTGTCTTTACAGCAAATGCATTCATCGATTGCGTCGGTGGAAACCACAGTCTCAAAGCTGATAAAGGGAACAATTCTGAGCACTTTGATGGCAATTGATTCGAGCACTTATTTCGTAATAATAATTTAATTTCAAGCCTAACTTGATTTCTTGTGAATCCGCTTGAAAGATCTACTTTTAGAATAGAAAAAGAAAGTTGATTGCTTATTTAGTGAAATTTATTTTTCTATGCCCATTTGCGAAAAACTTTATTCAGTGCACTTTTTTAATTAAAAAATACCCAAGTTAAATAAAGACTTCAAAAAAGTTGTTAACAGGCCTTAATCTTTAAAATTTAATTATATCTCCATTGCATTAAAAAGATACATTGATTTAAATTTTGAAATCGTCAGTCCAATCTATTATCGGATTATCCACTCATCCGATTAGATCAAATGAATATGCAATCTGTTGTAATTTTCCAAAATTTTGTAATATTTGATTGTTGGATTAAATTTTAAATAAAAAAATGAAAAATTTAATTTAGAAATACTCATATTTTATCTACCGTAATCGATTTAGATTTGGACAAATCCAATCCTCACCCGAAATCATTTTGGATCAAACTTTGGTGATCCGAATTCGAACCGAAACTGATCCGATCCGAAATCCGGATCAAATACATCAAACCGATGACAGCCTTTCTGCTCTGTGATTGGCTGTTGCTTCTTACAACCAGCGACAAAGTACAAGTAGCTTAAACTTCTAGCGATACTTTGTAACAGAAAGTGACTAGCGACAATTGACAATGTCCCTCGCTTGTTCCTAGACATTATAGTCTTGCAGATCTACAATAACAAGTTCCAAGTAACAAGAACCCAGACAGAGACGTATCTACGGAAAATGGCTCCTGTGGCAATCACTATAGGTGAGTTCGTTTATTATTTGCACTTGTGCAACTCAGGTTTAAATTGACATTTACATGCTTTTGACGTCATATTTTATCAATTAGCTCGAGAAAAATCACAAGTTTTACCCAAGCCAGCTATTTACACTGGACTTTACACATGTTTAAAAAATAAACGAACCCACCTACCGAAATTGTGCCCCTGTGCAATCACCTGACACCCACCATTTAGACAACTAAAGTCTTAGATAACGTTACCACGTGTTGTGGCGCCATCTATTATTTGTATTTAAACTAATTGTATTATTATTTACTATACGATGTATGATCATTATTGTTAACTAGCAGTATACCCGCGCTACGCTACGGGATACAGTAGCTTGTTTATTTGGGGTTTTTAATTGTGTTGTTTTTGTTTGAGTTGGTAGCCCTAAATGGTTTTGTTTGCGGATTTTGGGTTTAATAACTTAGCTCCCGTTTCGGTTTTCATTCTGTTCATTCTGTCTTGGCTTTCATTCTGTTCCCGTCGTGGCTTTCATGCTCTAACCCCGTCCATTTCCCAGTTCATGTGGTTGCGTTGTGATGATTTGGAACAGTAGCGTGTTTTTTGTTTTGCTTTTATTTATGTTGTTGCCAGTCTTTGCCACCACGCCATGCATCCAGTTCATCAATAAACGCCTCGCGACTCGCTGCGCTCGACGCTCGCCATTGTTGCAATGCTGTTGCATCACTGGTGTTTTCCCCACCATTCCATGCGAATCTTCAGTTTTTCCCACCATCCCACGCGAATCTATTGTGCATTGTTGCCTGAAATGTTGTTGTAGCGAAAATGTTGCAGTAAACCCTCGTGGCACTTCGTGTGGCATTGTCAACCCTGTCCCGCGTGTTCTCGGTGACAACAATTCGTCCGCATGCGACTTCGTGTTCCAAGCATCCCGGCTGTCCGTTTGCGGGGAATCTAAACGGAACTGGTCAAATGTTTTTCCACATCGGGGTACAACTTAGCGTTTGGGACATTCCTTTCAAATTTTGTAGCGATCGCACCGCAACTAACCGAGCCTATCGAAATACACACAGACAGACACACACACGCACACACACACCCACACACACGCAGACAGACACACAACTCACAAATATATATATAGATTGCTAGGCTACAGTAGTTATAGTTATGTTGTGGTTGATGTTGTTGAAGAACATAATAGATTAGAGCTTAAGTGAAATGTACAGCTTTCTATTTGGATTAAACTATGTGATTTGTTAGAAACTGGGCTTTCTCTTTTGCTGCACCAACACCATAATATTGAATTCATGCTAAAAAAAAACTCAAAATCTTTCCCCGCCCTTTTATACACTTTTTTGATGTTTTATACCCTGCGCCCAGAACACGCGCCATACTTGCCATACCGATACCTTAGATACGACTCTGAACCCAAACAACAAACAATTGTACCTTAACTTAACACTTTTAATAATATACATACATTATATACATTATACTAATTCTCAAACCAAATTCTCAAACCAAATTAAGGTGCATGCTGGGAATGCGTGTGCGCCTACGCGTTCTGATTGGCCGCTGGCGATCACGTGATCAACCAGCGAAGCGGCTGCAGGACCTTATTTTAGTTATATTGATTAGATTCTAACAATAAACCAGTGCAGTTCACTTCACCTTTAATAAGATAAAATTCCATAAAGAATAAAACAAGCAACTTTTTTGTTGTAATTAAATGAAGCCATAGCCATGTTAAACTCATATAATTGTCTTACCTTCACAAAAGTAATAAACAGCATTTTAAATGGCATTTAAAATTAAAAAAGATATTAAAAATAGTCACAAGTAAATAAAATTAGTCTCATCATTAAATTAGTGTCCCCCGCCCCCCCCCCCAAAAAAAGATTGAATTTCCTACACATGAATTGACAATGGGTGTTGACGAAGAGCGCTCAAACAGGAAAGTGAATTTTCAAATTTCAGCTTAGACACATGTCAACAGCCAATTGAATTTGTTTGGTCAATTGCAGGACTTGATTCAATAAAAGCCACTACATATGGAGTAATGAACCAATACATCATTGAAGTGATGCGACATGATAAAATAATCATATACAGCACAACCTTTTGTTCTCCGTAATTTCCTGAATTTTTCTACACATTGCACACTTGTAATGATCTATAATTCACATAATCTCTAAGCCTAGCACAAACACCGCAAAAGTCATTAAAATTCCTCTCACTACGCGCACAAAAATGTATTACACATAAAAAAAATTTTCCTTTCTGTTTATGCTTCTATGCAGCTATGAAAAATGAAGAGGAGGAATAATAAAAGTGAACTATGCATTAAACAAAATGGTAATAATTTTTCTGGTGGAGAACATACAAGTAAGTTTATGCTGAATCTAAACTGTGGATTTTAATAAAATATTTACAAATTCTTTTACTTTAGAGCTGTAAAGATGAAAATGTAAACAAATGTTGTTTGGAAATAGTTTCAGACTCCAAACATAAACTTTTGCAACTTTTAATAAGTAGATTTAAGATTTGCTTTTAACAGAAGTAAATAAAGGTGGAAGTATAAAGGTGGGTTCCCACTTGTGTTCACACTTGTACGTAACTTAACTTAAGAAGAAATTAAGGTGGATTGTGGGAT
>JAQFZP010002407.1:0-13830 GCA_034695745.1 Geophilus truncorum | reverse complement strand
AACTGGCAACTGGCAGGAAAGGAAATTGGAAAAGAAAGGAATTAGGAAAAACCGAAACGAGAAAAGCAATGGGTATCATGCACCCTCTATACAAAAGTATAGTGAATACGGCATTTGATTGGCTCGCGTATTCTGGCCCTGCATTTTTCACAGGTGAGAGGTGACTACCAGTTGGCGCCAGTTGGCGCTGCGATCTGTATTCTGTATTCTGTAACTCGCCAGATTTACAGAATTTGCGCCAGATTTTTTTAGATGTGAGCAAGTTGTCGGTTGGGCTAAAAACAACTGGAATTTAACAACGAAAACTGAAATTTGTCAATGAGTAAGCAATAATACCGTAACTAAAATATGAAACATCAGGAGTTGATAACATCAATATTTCGTTTTTAGGATAATTTTACTTTTACATTAAAACAAACATCGACGTGATTGAGAACATCGTGAGCGAGTGCAGCATCATCAACCGGAATGAAAATTCAGCCCAAACAATGAAACCTCAAATTTTTCTCAACTAATTATTACTGTAGGTAGTAATTAATTATCTTAAAAACATCATTTAAAATTTACGTCAATTTTTATTTGACCAGGTTACTCATCCACTAACTGTGATTTTAACCAGCTTTTTTAAGATTTGCCCGTATTAAAGTGGTTTATTATCTATATATATATATATATATATATATGTATGTGTGTCCATCTATAGGCGCAGTTATTTGCAGGCCGAATTTCACCAAATTTGGCCGAATTATTTGTTTAACATTAATTTAGCTAGTGGTGTTTTGCAACCTATGTGTGTTATTTTATCACCTCGGGCAAGTTTGTAGTTGAATGAAATAAAACGCGTGCGTCTCTCTTGAATTTTAACAAAGGACTAACTTTATTTGCATAAAAGTACACTAGGGGCCCTGATTTACATAAACCGGAATTAATTTGCATTTAGGCTCTCGTTTTAGATTACGCGCGTTGCTCCATCGCCACCTAGTGTCGAAACTGGCGTAAACAATTATTCGCAACAGGTCTAGTTGGTACCACATAAGTGAAACGGAACATTTCTGTAATGCATGTTTTGATTATTACTGTATTGCAGAAGGTAAGGTATTATAAATTAATTTATTATTTTTAAAATTTTATTTATTTATGAATTTTTTTTAATTTTTATTTAGTCGTTATGATGGTTTCGAGTCGTTTTATAAGTGGAAGAATTTGTGGATGTCGACTGCAAAGACGAAACCCTCGGTTACGGCTTTTGTTGTTGATGAAGTGTTGCCATTTTGGCTACAATGTACTTTTGTGTAGAAAATGGCGGAGAGTTCATGGGGATGCTGAGGTTAATGATGAATTTATTTCGAGATTTAGGCTTTGTAATTGGTTTTGGTTTTGTTATGTAAACATATAAATGCTACTTAATTTTAAGCTAATTAAAACATTATGCGGTAAATGAAATTTTCACTACATACCATACCATATATGGTTTTCACAGTAACTATAGGTCAATATTTTTCGCAGACTTGGATTCGCCAACCATAGATACAGAGCTAACTTTCATTTAATAAATGAATTGATTTTACAATACTAGATGGCACTACAGTGTTGCCAGAGAAGCGTTTCCTGATTTTTTTTTTCAGACTTGCAAATGCAAAGTAGCAGAAACTTTTTTTCTTGTGAATCGATTACTCAAAATCGATTTGAAATAAACAAGATTGATTAATGTTTAGAAAATTGTAAATATTTTGTCAGCAATTGATAAAGTCAATAAAGAACAACTGTTTAAAATTTGAAAAGTGTAATACTCTAGTTTGTTCTTCCTGCTTGAAATTAGAAAAAAAAGCCCAAAATAGAAGACACTAAATTGCTGAAAACAATGCTAAAACATGTTTGTATGTAACTGTACGTAGTCAAAAAAGGTGTATTGAACAGTTTTAATAAATTCAGAGATGGGTTAATTGCGACCCAGACGTTTTTTATTTTTAAGTGTTTTTTTTTTTAGCAAAGAAACTTGTAAGATGCAGCATTGTAAATGTGTTTAAGTCGAACGTAACACAGATAAAGCACAACAACAAATATAGTCTTCCTTTTATCCGAGGCATTCGTAATCTTTTAACTGAACCTGCAGTTATTTGTCCAGAGGTAAAATTATTGTTCCTGCACCAGTGCGTAAATGAAACATTAGATGATTAAGCAAACACATGCACCTATATGTATTGTATACAATATACTGTAATATTTTTTAATTTTAGCAACACTAGTCCCGAAGAAGGAAAATTAATTCTTTTTCAACTGACAGAAAACTCTTTATCTAAAACCAACTTTTATATATTTTACGTGTTTTAACAGAAAAAAAAAAGAAAGAAATAGCGGAACCCAAACTTTAAATAACCTGTTTGAGCTTCATTGCATTGCACTCTACGTATGCAGTGGAGCTTTACATCTGTGTGGCACTTTTAAGAAAGTTAGGTTATATGAGCAAGAACGGAAGCGTGACTGATCGAATTTATTTCTCATTTTCCTAGTCTCTGGCCTTCAACGAAACGTAACCAGAGGTTGGTGCCACTGCATTTCTTATATTTGCAACACGTCAAATTGTCGATAACGCTGCAATCAAATTATTAGCGAATTATAAGATGCCGCATATTTTTGAATGAAAGCCAGTTCGATTCTTAAAAAAATTACATAAAAATCTAAATTTATTATAGCGTTTTTTTTTGTTTTTTTTACTAAAATTACAATGAAATATTTAACATCAATTAATGTAGCAAAATTACTACGATACTTTCAAAGGCGTGAATGTAGGATTAATTATTTTTATATGCTCGGGGAGGATGTTGCGACTTGCAACACCATCTGTTTAGAATCTGTTGTTGCTTATTTATTTTGTATAGTCTTTTGGCACCTGCAACAATGCTAGAATGTACAAGTTGCTACCTTTGTATCTTTTGCATCTTTGTTATTGTTTAGAATACACTTTGTTCTCAAAAGAGCATTAGTCTTTATTTTATGTTCTTCATTTTGGGCCTAAAGTCATCTTCATCTATTCCACCTGATACAACTTGAGCCCAGTGGAATCAGGTCATGCTTAATATTTAATATTTAATTTATGTTCAATATTGTTTTTGTTTATGATACAAATCAATCTAGTCTACAAGTATTAGCTAATTATTAAATTGACAAAATTAACAATAATGGTTGACCAAATGGACTTAGCTAATAGAATTAATCAATCACATTTTTTAGTATGAGCCTAATTAAACAAAATAAATTTTTCGCAGTTTGTAGAAAAATTTAGACAAACCCACTCAAACTTAACATGGAAGGTAAAGATACAGAAAATTTTAATTTATAATTTAAAATTTAAGTTGACATTTATACAGTATATATATAAAATAAATAAATAACTATTTTGAACAATTTTTTGTAAGTAGGATAATTTCTTTAGAAAAGTTTTATGATTTTTTTAAAATAATTTTATGAATATTTTACAGAATATAGAAGATGTAATTTTTTTTTTTTTTTTTTTTACTAAACTTTAACACAATAAGCAATAGCATGTGGTAAAAATGTAAAACATTAAAGTTAATTTTATTCATAGTTTAACAATTGCAATGAAATAAATTCCATTCTATGTTCGTCGTATCGCATTGTTTTCATCCTTGATACTGTATGTGTGAGTGGTTATGAAATGAGTCTTGTTGCCATTTTCAAACATTTTCCTCGATGCCACTCAAGCGTGAATTGCTTTCTTTTCGTTGCGGACTCAGTGGGGAGCCACGACTGTACATTTCTTCCACATGGATGAATTTAGTCTTTTGCCGACTCGAATTTCTCCTTTGCTTTTCCGTCGATTGCTTTTATCAGTTATGAGTTTTGTCACACGATGGCGCTGCCGTCTTTAGTTTCATTGTGCATTAACCATTTTGCACGAGGCGAGGAGAGGAGAGGAGAGGAGAGAGAGGAGAGACTCGTTATTCGGCGACCGGCTGCACGTGCAGGTGCGTCTGTCTCTGTGGACTCGATTCGTACCTTAGTGATGGATCCATAATCTGCTTTTAGCAAAATGAAAGGGTTCGTTACACATCTTTAGGCATTTCGAAGCAAAAATAGCGGCGGTAGTTGGCGACGTCAGAGGATATTGACTGCACTCTGGTCTCTGTATCTCGTACGGTACCGTACTATACTACTACAGTAGTAGTCACTAGTCGGGCCTTCAGCCTTCACCTGAAAATCCGTCTGCCTCAAAGGACGCACAAATACCAACATTGCGGACATGAAAACCGTGTTCCAACACACCAAATATTTCCAATTAAGGTACCGGTATGCTTGTAATAATGTCTTTAAAACAGGGGGAAAATTATTAATGTGTTAATTCGATTCGTATTTATAACGCGCGTGCACTAAAAATGCTAAGTCTAAGTCTGAGTGTACTACATTAGTTTTTTGAAGTACCGTACCGGTAACGAACTTCTGTAATTTTTTTTTTTTTTTTTTTTTTTTATGTTATCTTTAGTTCTTATATTTAATGACTAACTTGCAAATTGTATTTTGCTTCAGATTTTTGTGAGGTTTTGTGTGTTAAAGTCAAACTTCATTTTAATTTCATACCGTACGTTTAATTATTTAAGCTAGTGATAAGAACATTAAAAAAAAATATTCTGTTAAATGGCAATTAATGAAACATGTTCGAAAATCAGATACCGGTATAGCATTTTAGTGTTAAATTCTACCAGCACGTTTAGTTTCTCGTTCTACTACCTTACCGTATTATTATAGTTGGATTGAGTACCGTAACTATTTTTTGCTGTAAGTCCCACACAAAAACATATCGATTAGAAAACTTTACATTTGATGTTTTCCACATTTACAATAGCAATGAGATAAGCGTTAGCGTATATGTAATGTAAGTGAATATTTTATTGTAATTTAATCAATAGTCAATACAGAAATGTCATTCAAGGTCTTGACGCTAGGCTTGTCCCTACGTATTGGTTATTTAACCTTGCTTCAATATGACTTTAAAATGGAAATATAATGAACACAATGTGGCAAATGAGAACCACGCCCTCAGTTATGGGTCGAAGCCTGCGCGTGCCACTCAAATTGGAAGGTCGGCAAAGAAGGCTTTTGAGCTTTAGCAGCGAGACTCACTCGCAGTGTGTAGATGGGCCACTGAAAATCCATTTCCAAGTCCCTATGACAAATCCTCCAATTTCAACCTAGGCAGACGAGGTAAGATTAGGCTGTTTTGTTTTGTATTCACTCTTGCAAGGCGAGAGAGGATTTACTTTACGGGGAATGAGGGAATGAGGTGTAAAGTTGTGCAAAGTATGTTTGGTGGTTGTAAGAATTACTTTTCAACTCTGTGCGAACATTGTGCAAATTTCTTTTCCATTTGCAACTTGTGAGCGTCAATGTGGTTTTACGGTTTGGGTGTGTATGTATAGTGGCTGTTGAATTCTTGATTAGAGTGAATGATTGAATGAATGAATGAACGAATGAATGGATTAATTAACCAACTATCAAACATCTAACGCAATATTTCACTCAGTGCCAGTTATGCCAATTAAAGTTATAGATAACGTGATTTTTAATCAATGCTAAAGATATTTGTTAAACTCAGTTTAAATTTAACTTTTGTTGATACAACTACTGGCTTGTAGCGAAATTTAATTATTTCAACAGGTTTCTAATGTGGGATTGAATTATAATATAAATTTAAATTTCTAAAATTGTTTTAATTACCGTAGATGTGAGGTAAATGTTTAGAATTTAGATGTACATACAACTGTCTCATTAATTTAATAAATCAAAGTTGTCTAAAATATAAAAATTAAATATAAAATGTATTTAGATGGCCTACAGGAGAATTTGATTTCTATACTGCATAATACATGCTAAAACATTATATTTAGGCAGCTAAAATGAATAGAAAAACAGTCTTAAAATTTGTCGAGGCCATTTTCTAGTCAATTTATCTGCCAAAAATAATGTTTTAGTATGTATTAAATAGGCATAAATTTGAAACCTTGGACTAAATCTTATCTTATCTTATTAGTCCAAGTTGAAACTTAGATTTGATTCCCATTGATTCAGCCAATTATGAGTCTTTGATTCTCGATTTTACTCAATTTTAGTTGATTTCATTTTCAGTTATGTTAGATTAAGCCTTATAACTTTTTAATATTTAAATTTTGGTGCACCATTGGACCAGAGTGTGCAGAATAAAGTTTTAGTGTTTAGTTTAGTAGGGTAAAGTTAAAAGTTTAAAAGTTGGTTTTTGGTTTGGAGACCATTTTTGAAACTAGTACAGTATAGCATATTCACAATAGTCTGAAGAACCAACTTCAAAATCGACAGCCATATGTCTCAACGACATCAAAATCTAATTGTTGTAACACATCAGTGTATGAAATCAAATGCACCGATTGCGATAAGTCATACATTGGGCAGAGCAAACGAAAGTTACATGTTCGTGTTTGCAAACACAAGAGTGCTCTGATTCACCCTTCTCAACATTCGGCTGCTGCGGATCATGCAATTCTTACGGGACATTCGATGGATTGGGACAATCCGATCATTCGTGCCCAGCACAAGAATCTCACGGGGCGCCTTTTCCTCGAACGTCTCGCCAATTCGACCAATCCCTATCCTATCAACCCCGAGCTTTCAATCCCCATTCCAGTTCAGTATAAGCCGTTCTTGAATGCCTTGTTGTAACGGCCAAGTTTGATAACGTTAGGTTTACGTCTCCATATTTCAACACATATTAAGATGGCAAATAATATGGTATCAGTGTTCTGTGAAAATGTCTGTACCTCGCTCAGACGAAACGTCGAACCCCTCCCTCAGCGGAGTAAATATTTCTTTGGCGATGTCCAGTAACCGTAGTATTAATATATCTAATATCGCAATTAAAATTTATTTATAAAGTAATGTGAAAATGCTATATTTGGAAATTTTCCTCCATCTTAAAGTGTTAAAAAGATTCAAACTAAATAATCTTGAAAATGAGGTTCAAGGTTAATTTCGATAATGGTATTGGATTGCTCTCACAAAAGTACGGTACCATAATTACACATGGAATCGTCTTGTGGCGTACCGTAGACTATATGGTATAAGACTTTTTGGCTTAGAATAGAACTTTTAAACACCCTGTATGTGTGAGTGTTATGTGGCAATGCATTGATTAGGTACGTTTATAAAACTAGGTAGAGTTTAAAAAAACTATTGTTATAGTTTGTAAAAATTAATGCGGTTAAAAAAGTTTAGACTCTAAAACAAAGTTTCTAAGAAAGTTTAGAATACTGCATTTTTTCAATTGTTAACTTAACTATGAAATGTGTTGAACCGTATTATTTATATCAAAATGGATCATTATTTCAGCGTTTAAAAATTATATTGACAACTACCGGTAGTTACTAGGGTTCTGTGCAAAAACAGCTAAATAGTTACTGTTGATATACCGTAGCAAAAAATATTGAATTATTCAAACATGGCTTTTTTTTATAATACAGTCAACTCTGTTATATCCGGCCAATATTGGGCCAATATTAAATTGGCAATAATGGCCAATATTGGCAGCCCAATATTTATCCAATATTGATATTGTGAGATCTAACCAATATTGGCATGCCGACATTTAACCAATGTTGGACCAATATTAAAATTACAATATTGGCCAATATTTATCCAATATTGGTATTTTGAGATTTAACTACCCAAAAGGTGGGTTCACACTTGTAAGAAAGAATTCAATTTTATTCTTCTTATTGCTTATAAGAAGAATTTAAACCCGTTTTTTTATCTTCTGAGCTAATAGTTAAATTCATTTCAACTTACATCAGAATTTTCTGATAAAAAGAATTACCAACCAATGAGAGCACAGGCTCACAGGTCATGAGTCATGAACCTTGACCTTGCATTGGCTGTTCAAACATGATTTTTCTTATAAGTGTGAACACTTATCAAATAAATTTATTTTTGTCTTTTCTTCTATTCTTTATATTTTCTTACTAGTGTGAACCCAGCTTTACAGAAATCGAGATTACAAAATACTAATTCAAAACGATCAGCTAACTGGCAGAAAGCAATCGAAAAGTTAGCTGACTACAAGCTAGTAGTTTGATCGTTTTTGTTTCAACTTACAATCAACTGGTATGGAAAAGAAATCAGTGTTCTTTGTATTTAGATGGTTTTTTAGTCGGTTTTTGACTACATTTAGCAATCAAGTAATGTGCCAAAATATTAATTGTATTTTGATTTTTACTTTTTAGCTATTATTTTACTTGTATTTTTAGTTGGGTGCCATGTCAATCATAAGCCATTTAGAGAGTGCACTATTTTGATAGAGTGCACACTCCAAGCAGCATGGCTGCCTTGTGTCATCTGTTTCTCAGATCAGGCAAGAGAATGTCCCAGCTCAACACGCTGCAACTTGAAATTAATATGTGACTTGTTGCATGGTGGATTAACAACCTACAGCAAGCAATTGGTACTTCAACTGTTATTTGTCAAAAATTAATTTAAATCTTATGAATAAGACAAAATTCTTTAAATAGACACAACCTAACAAGGCTAAAGTAGTTGTTTACTGTAAATGAATGAAAATAATTAAATATAATGAGTTCTAAAATAAAAAAACGTATATAAAACTGTGTTTAATAAATCAAGTCAGCCATTTTGTACATGTCATTTTGTTAGTTTTTGGCAATCTTCAAGTTGTGTTATTATTTTGCTTGCATGTGCGAGATCTTGATTGCATTGTTAGTCGTTTTATACTAGCATTTCATTGAGCAACCTACTGATTGTCTTTGGCCATTTATTTACTGCCAAGATTGGTACCGTAGTGAAAAATGGTATTTTGCAATCAGCAAGTTGTACAATAAGCTACTACCATAAAACGACTACAATGCAATCAAAATGACCACAAGCAAGCTTGTCACCAGCTAGTAACTACCTGGTTTTTTCTGTAAGGGCAATATTGGCATGCCAACATTTAACCAATATTGGACCGATATTAAAATTACAATATCAGTCGATATTGGCATTCCAATATTGGCACTATATTCCCTTATAGAAATCGAGATTGCAAAATACTAACTCATATAACAATCAACTAGCTAGCAGAAAACAGTCAAAATGTTAACTGACTACCAGCTAGTAATTTGATAGAGTTTGTTTCAACTTACAATCAACTGGTAGGAAAATGTAATCTCTGTTCTTTGTATTTAGATGGTTTTTTAGTTGTTTTTTGCAATCAAGTAATGTGTCAAAATATTAATTGTATTTTGATTGTTTTTACTTTTTAGCTATTATTTCACTTGTATTTTTAGTTGGGTGCCATGTCAATCATAAACCATTTAGAGTGTGCACTATTTTGATAGAGTGCACACTCCAAACAGCATGGTTGCCTTGTGTGATCTGTTTCTCAGATCAGGCAAGAAAAGGTCCCAGCTCAGCAAGCTGGAACTTAAAATTAATATAATATGTGACTTCTGACTTGTTGCAGGGTGGCCTAGCAACCTTACAGCAAGCAAACGGTACTTTAACTGTTATTTGTCAAAAATTAATTTAAATCTTATGAATAAGACAAAATCTAAGCCACAATCTAAGAAGGTTAAAGTAGTTGTTTACTGTAAATGAATGTAAACAATTAAATGTAAGGAGGTCTAAAATAAAAAAAACGTATATATATAGACTCCATTTTTAGAGATCAAGTCAGTCATTTTGTTACATGACATTTTGTTAGTTTTTGGCTATTATGAAGTTGTGTTATCATTTTGCTTGTATGTGCATTGTAGTTGTTTTATGCTAGCAGTTCACTGCGAAACCTACTGATTGTCTTTGACCATTTATTTACTGCCAACATTGGTAGTGAAAAATGATATTTTGCAATCAGCAAGTTGTACAATGAGCTACCACTAGAAAACAACTCCAATACAATCAAGATTTCCACAAACAAGCTTGTCACCACCTAGTAACTACCTGGTTATTTCTGTAAGGGTTGGTTAAAAATTGCTTATATTGGCCGAATCAATGCCAATTTAACCACCATTGGTCCGATATTGGTCCAATATATAATGTAACCTGGGAAGATGCAATAAAAGATCTACAGAGGTGACAAGGCATCACAAAGATGCAATCTATGATGATTTAAGACTTCTATGCAGTTAGGATGATTACTGTACAGTATTTAAAAAATTGAATATGTTTATTCAAAATATTTGTCAAAAATATATTGCTCCAAAGAAAAATATTTTCAAGGTCAAATGATGAAATTTTGTAGAAATAATGTAAACAAAATTACAAGTTTTAGTCTATGTTGTTATAAAAGGTATGATTTCTATTTGGGTTTTTTTTTAGATTATTATTATTATTTTGTCACCTCAGGTAATCTTACTAACAAGATAAAGATAAATGAACTGAACTGGGGGTGAATTCACTAACGAGTTAATAATATTGTAAACTCGTAACAACCAAAATTTGTTGTTATTTGCAATAAATTTTACAATTTAACAACAATTGTAATTCACAAAATATTTTGGTTGCTAATAACAACAAATTTTGATTGTTATTTAGCAACATCTCCAGAGGTGTTGTTAACGAGATAACAACATGGAAAATGGCGGAATTGATGTTGCCAAATTTCACTCGTAAATTTAAAACTTAAAGTAGAACCCGCAAGTAACATTCTCGGTTATAACGCTATTATAACGTAATTTTTACGTTATGAGCGGAAATCCTCGTATAATGCCCAGTACATATTTTTAAGCTAATCAGTCAAATTACTAGAAAATATTCTAAATTTTAGACATTTTAGCTGGCCATTTATTTACGCAGTGTCTGCTGGCAGGGGAAAAGCCCTGACTTGAAATCACGAAAATTGGCTGCTGCCAGGGTAAACTTACCCTGGCATAAAACAAGAAATGGCTGCTACCAAGGGTTATCTCTAGCATCAAAAATTTAAGAATGGCTGCTATCATGGCACAAAAAATAAAAATTGATTGCCACCAAAGATGGTGTTTGAAGCATAATTTTCAAGTAACTAAAAGTTTTAATTGGTGCAAAGTTACAAATTGAATTCTATCAAAAAATACCATTGCAGCAGTTATGTTTGACCAGAAAGAAATTATCTGATAGCAATCAATTTATATGTTTTTGTGCCATGAATGAATACCTGATAATAGCCATTTTTAAATTTTTGATGGCATGGAGAAAACCCCTGGCCATACATATGCCAAAATACCCCTGGCAGCAGCCAGTTTTGAGTTTTTATGCCAGGGAGGAATTCCCTGGCCATATATTAATATATCCCTGTCAGCAGGCATTTTTCGTTGGGCAAACAAGTAGCCATGTGTTTAGATATCTTTGACTTCATAAAGCTTTAGTCAAAAATAAATAAAATTATATTTGTCAGATTTATGTGAAGTTTATGAAGTTAATATGATGCTTGAAATTTGTTGTCGTAATTTCTTTCAACTTGTGATGTCAATATGATATATAAAATTTGATATTACTATTCTGTTAAGTCTGTGAAGTTAATATGATGCTTGAAATTTGTTGTCATAATTTCTTTCAATTTGTGATGTCAATATGATACGTAAAATTTGATCTCACTACTCTGTTAAGTCTATTAATCCTACCCTGGCAGCAGCCAATTCTTGTTTTTATGCCAGAGTAAGATTACCCTGGCGGCAGCCAATTACTACTGTATTTCATGCCAGAGGATTACCTTGGCAGCAGCCATTTTTCGTGTTCTTCTTGACAGGGATTTTCCCCTAGCAGCATCCGCGGCCTACAATTAAGCTTAGATTTGCAATGTATACGGTGTATATTTTTATTTTTATATGGTTAAATTTTGGTTTAAGAAAAGCTTGTTATCACTTTGTAATCTGAATGCCCACGTGATATTTAAGTTGCTGTGGCAGTGTTTAACAGCTCTGAAAGCAATAATACTTTTTCTTTACTTACGGTATTTTTTATTTTTGTTTTTTTTATCTTAACTTTTTTTTTGTACTTTGTAGACTGTTTGTGCTAGAATTTTCTAATTCTGGAATCAGTGCACGGATTGCAACACTTTGTTCCTTTGTTTTTATAGGTTTTTCGTCTCCTCATTTTGCGTGCTCACTATGTGTTTGGAATGTTTTAACTTAGAAACTCTTTATGTGATTGTATTTTTCATTTGAGACGGGAAATAGCGTTTCTACTATAGTCTCTTTTATTGTGGAATTTTACGTGAGAAATGAATTTCTCTGCAATCATGTGCCGAATTTCAAATATAATTATTAATTATATTAAATATAATTTTGGTGGTTTAAGCATCCACGATCTAATTCTCTTCATAGGACTAAAAGAAATTTTAAAAATTAAAATGTAGGAACAAGAACACTACAATGTTTTTGTATAATGTAAACAAGCTACCGTAATTATTAATTTAAAACAATTGCTTTTAAATTATGCATGAAAAAGTGGGATAACATTAAAATATTGCATTCTGTCGCCTTCGTCCACGATTACACTATGTTAAATGTGTCATTCCATAGCGAGTTTGTTTTAATATATTGACGTAATTGGAGATCGTTACATTGATTTTTGCTTTGAATCGATTGTTTCAGCAATTAGCAGCTTTAGGCTCCCTCTGAAGAGATGTTATCTTGGCAAGCAATCAGGTGCCCACATTCATGTGAATGTTACTTCTAGAAGTAGTCCTTGGGGCTTTAATGCTGGGAAATAATTAAACTGCACAAAATTACAATCAACCCAAGTTTCAGTACATGCACAATGACGGAAATGACAACAATATGTTAATCAATGGCCTCTAAACCCTAAACTAGAGATCAAAGAGGAGAGGAACTCTTCGGTCAACACCTGTTATATGTCCTTTGAAAATAGTTCTTGTACTCAGAGTCAGAAGATAATGCCAGAATTATTACGTCACCAAACTTATTTAAAGAAATGACATACAGTCAACTCCCTCATATCCGGCCATACTGATTTCCGGCCATCTCTCTTATCCGGCCAAAAGTTTCGGGGATGGTATCTTTCGGCGCGCCCGTTTCGGCACGCCCGTTTCGGCGCCGTATGATTCGGCACCGAATCAGTTTGGAGCCGAGTCAGTTTGGCGCCGAGTCAGTTTGGCGCAGTACGATTCGGCACCGTACGATTCGGCACCGAATATAAATTTTTAAATTTTTGAACTATTTTAAAGAGTTATATCCGGCCATAGTACTATCCAGCCACCTCTTTTATCCGGCGAAAAGTTCCGTACCCAAACCGTTTCACCGTCGCACTATACTACAGTAATTACTCCCTCTTACCCGGCCATTTCCCATATCCGGCCACTTTTGCCGAAACCCGCCTATTTCCGGATATGTGGGAGTTGACTGTACTTTATATGTGAGATTATTGTTTTGTATCAATATTATTCAAATCATACGCAGACGGGGCTTCAGCGTGCCGGCCTTTTTTCGCCCTGGCGTATTTAATTCAGCGTCAATTTTTAATAGAAAAAAATCGCCGGCGTCTTATCGTCCCGGCGTCTTATCGTCCCGGCGTCTAATCGCGCCAGCGTATTATCACCGTGGCGTTTTATTAATTTAAGTGCTTATTTACATTGTCCTGGCGTCTAATCGCGCCAGCGTATTATCACCGTGGCGTTTTATCGCAATAATACGTTAAAATGTCAATTTACCGAATTTATAATGGCGCGATAAATGTATAGTTATTATATTTATAAAAATATAATAAAACGCCACGATAATAATGTTGTGATACGAAACGTATCGAAGTGTAAAGTTGACGAATGTGTTTTAAACGTCGTATTAACGACGAAAGTGTATA
>JAQFZP010002406.1:0-13830 GCA_034695745.1 Geophilus truncorum | reverse complement strand
ACTCAACAAAGCCTAATCATGATTGGTCTAGAGTTTAATTGTTAGAATGTGGAGTGATAGGCGCGAGATGTAGCACTCTCCACTGACCAATCACAAGCCTTGGCTCTTGGGACTTGTTATATTGACCACGACTTGTAGATCATTTAAAGTTTTATCACTTTTTTGTTGTTTAATAAATAATTTTTTGTTTGTTTGTTTGTTTGTTTGTTGTTTTTTGTGATTAATGAATTATGTAAATGGTGTTTTTAGACTCAATTTCTCCCTTTACGATGCCAGCGTCACATAGTGACAGAATTTGAAACTAAGAAATTCAGAAATCAGTGTTTTCAGTATTAAAATGTGTTGATAGTGGATTTTTGGTTAGAAATGTATTTTGCATCTCAAAGAGTTTGAAGTAACATATTTCAACTTATATCAACGTAGGAGTTTTTATGTCATCAAAATTTACAATTTCAAAATATAAAATATAAAATAAATAAATAACCAAGATTTTATACATTTTTTTGTTGGAACTTTATTATTTACATTTTTTGGGTTTTTTGTTTTGAAATATTTTTTTGGTAACTTTTATTATTTTATTAAGAGTATAAATTCACATCGAATTTCTGGTTTTCAAAATTTTAATTACAAGAATTTCTTTCTTTCTTTCTTTTGTGCTTTTAGGGACATCTCATTCGCCTAGTTCTGAAAAAAAATAAAAAAATATTAATAATTAAAAAATAAAAAATTATATAAATAAAATAAAAAAATTCAGTGTTTATACCAGATATCCCTAACTTAATACGTTGAAGCGTCTTTTATAACTGGGGCTGAGCAGAAAGTGTGCCCGATGGTCCAGCGCCGTCAGATCTATCAGATGGATATGGACACGGTTGGCAAGTTGGTAAATTCGGATTATAAGTTTTCTTTCTCGGAAATCCAAGGGGAACACAAATTCTGAGCAAAAGTAAAATACATATTTGTACATGCAAATTAGAAAATACTGCTAAATTTGTAGTACTATTCGCGCACCATGAGAAAAATTCTGTTTGAAAATTCGCCATCAGACCGCGCTGCTAATATTATCACGCAACTCGAAGAAAAATCTTTTACCTTTGGTGTTAAACGATTACATTACAGCACTCATTTAACACTAAACTCTTAAGATTTTTCTAAAGTGTGCAGTAACAACATTTATACTGACATAATTTGCAGCGCAATCTAGTGGCGATTTACCAAAACATGAGCTCCTTCTCATTGCGAGTGGACCGTAAACTCACGAAGAATCGTAACACGCTTGTGGCACTTTTGGATCCAATAAATCTTTGACAGGAGTCGTTCTCTTTACTTCCCATTCAGCTGGTGGCAGTTGGTTCCTAACATTTTTGAAAACTGCTGTTCCATCAGCGCAAGACGTGGAGCCTTCCATCGGTACTCGGCCGGGCACTCTGTACGTTCCAGGTGGACACACGACAATTTGAGGATCATCCTTCGTGGGGAACACTGGACTTTCTGGAACATCGCAAATGATATCTTCTGGTAGTGGATAAGGGCAAGTATAACGTTGTTGTTGTTGTAGTTGTGCCGGTTGTTGTTGAGATGAGAATGGTATCGGTAGTTTTAGCTCCGGTAGTTCTTGGTTATATTGATGTGATTGTCCCGCTTGGGTCTGGGATTGCTGCTGTAAACAAGATAAAAAAGTTACAGCCGGACCATCTCGAGAGGCAAAACTGACCTGTGCATCAGGAGAAGTTAGATAACTAGGACTGACTTGTGCACCAGATTCAGACAGTGGTGAACGAGCACTGAGTACAGGTGAGCTTTTTTCAGGTGGTGGTGCAGATGAAGAAGCAGCTCCACATGGTGCAGGTGAAGAAGCTCCACATGGTGCAGGTGGAGAAGAAGCTCCACATGGTGCAGGTGGAGAAGAAGCTCCACATGTTGCGCAAGGTGCACACGGTCCACAAGGTGCGCACGGACTACAGGGTGCGCACGGACCACAGGGTGCGCACGGACCACAGGGTGCGCACGGTCCACAGGGTGCGCACGGCCCACAGGGTGCGCACGGCCCACATGGTGCGCACGGCCCACATGGTGCGCACGGCCCACACGGCCAACAAGGCTGGGGCTGAAAATATTAGAAATTGTTAATAATGTTAAATCTTATACACTTTGTTCAATTGGAGAATGTTGTAAAAGGGAGGGGCGTAACTATTAAACTCCGCCCTCCAAGATGGTGCTAATCCTAATGACCAATGAGACGCCAGTGATTTTTTTTTGCCAATTTTAAATTTAAATTGTTGCTGGCTTCTCATTAGTCATTAGGATTTGTGCCATCTTGGAGGGCGGAGTCTAATAGTTGTAAAGGCCCTCCCTTTTACTACATTCTCTAAGTGAACTGCAAGTTCATTTTAAGCCATTATTGATCAGTTGTTGCATTCAAAAAGGAGTTAGTAAAGAGATTTTTGTCAATTTAATTACATTATTATACTTGGTGTGATAATTGCCTCAGCACTTAACTTCAAGATCATTGAATTCAAGCTTACAAAATCTCCCAACTATATTCAATGTTTAAGTATAAACATCTTGAAGTGCTTTGTGGCTAAACTCTTTGAATGCAGCATTTACTGCTGTTAGTTTTCTTCCATGGCATAAAATGTAGCAAATTCTTTATTTATACTAACATGTTCAATGCAACGCCTAAACATATTGAGTTGTTCTTCAGTTAAAAGCTGAGGACCTACATCACAGCAAGAACGTAGATTAGAACAAACCGAAAAATACTGGGGATTTGGTGCTTCTCTCCAATGCTTGCAAGTTGTCCGCACTTCTTCTTCGACTACTTTTGGCCTGCAATCTGTGCATGCTTGACAAGCACGAGGACATTGCTCCAAGTCTCTGCAACTTCTTTGTAGAGGTGGTGGACACATCGTCCCAGGACAAACCACAGGGCAGCAAGGTTTGAATTTGCGGCATCGACAAGGGCCGAAGCATTGACATCGTGGTGGTGCGCAAATGGGACAACAGGCACGCCGGCAAGGATTGACTGGGTTGCAAGGGACGACTGGTTTGCATGGATCACATGGTTCGTAGCAGGGAACTCCAGTGCTGCACGGGCCGGTGACATAGGAGTATTGGGATGACGGACCGGCTAGGTAACCTTGTGTTTGAACTCGTCCCCATGGCACTCCTTGTTGTTGTTTTTGTGTTGGCCCAAACCCTAACCAAGCAGGTCCAGAGCATGGAATTTCACCACCAGATGTAAATCTCTTCCCTTCTGAATTTTGTCCACAGCCACTACTGGTTAAGCGTTGTCCACTTCCACTACTGGCCAAGCGTTGTCCACTTCCACTACTGGCCAAGCGTTGTCCACTTCCACTGCTGGCCAAGCGTTGGCCACCATACCTCATTCCATAATTAGCCATTTGTTCTGCTGAATAATTTTCACCAGCAGATGTACTGGGAAGAGTTTCTCTTAAACGCTGTTCAGAAATTTTCGGACAATCGCTGCCAGCAGTCAAACGCTGGCCACCACAAGCCAAGCGAGAGCCAGGAACAACGGTGCATTTGCCAGGATAACTGCAAGGGAAATTTGGCAAGGGACCACAAGGGCCACACGTGACACAGGGCTGACAAGAATAACTTGCACAACAAGGACCCAGAGGGCCTGGACCACACGGTCCTACTGCACCGTAATAATAGCAAGGGTCACATGGTGAGCAAGGATATGTTCTTCCCCCTGGATAAGGATCGCAAGGACCATACGGGCCACATGGTGAACAAGCAGGAACGCAGACTCCTTGGGGTACCTGATTGCCAATTTGGTGTATGGGTGACTGGGCTCCAGCTATGCTCCACTGAGGGTTAGGTAGCCAGCTGTTGGGGCTTGTGGGATATGCCACAAATCCAGGGCTGCATGTATTTTGTGGGCAGTATGGGGAGCAGCTTTCAGGACATGGTTCTGGGGTACTAATTTTGCATGGACACGGTCCGGGACAGGGTGGCTTGTAATTCCGAACACATTGGCCTGGATTATAACGATCAGGAAAACAAGTGGTCACGAACGGCGACAATGCTGGATCGTATTTGCCGAGTCGCCAGTCTGTCGGTGGGGGTCTTGCTCCATCACAGATTCCACAGATCCGCACCGAATCAGCAACTCGGGCATCAGGGTGCCCTAACAAGTCCGTCTCGACAACCGGTTTTGAGCTTTCGGGGGTGCAAAGAAGACTGATGATCCGGAATGACTCTGGGGTATGTTGAGGTGCAGGGTCATGCTTCCATAATTGGGGCGGCTCACAGCATGGGTCTCGCGAGGGTCGACAGGGGTCGTTTTGCAAAATGGGAGGGCAAGGCTTATTTCGGTGGGGATTTATACAACGGATATTAGGCCATTTACGCTCTTTCTTCGGGCTGCATTCGTCACAGCAAGTTATGTGACAATGCCCTTTGCATTTCAACGGTCCACCTGGGGGAAAGTCGTAGCCATCTGGTTTCGGAAGCGCGCAGTTTCCCAGGCAAGTAAAGCAATAGGGGTTGGCGCAACACATTTCGTCAGACTCCATCTCCGGATACCACCCTTCGACAGTGGCTAGATCGCCACCACCTTTGGAAGGTCCCCTGTCAGCTCTGTCTTTGCATATGACCAGGGGATAGCAGGGAGGACAACATGGTCTGGGACAAGGCTGCTTCTTTCGTCTCACAAACTGGCTGGCTTCTCCTGCTGCAGCAGTGGAATGTGGGAGAAAATCAGACTTTACTTCAACTTCGCATTTCAGGACTCCTTCCATGTTGTTTTTGTCTGGGACCTTATCTAAACCACCTCCTTTGCAGCAGTCTTCTTTGGGTACATATGGTTTGTAACAAGGGTCTTTTAGTGGGGTCAGTTTTCTCTGGAAATGGTAATTGTGTGTTAAGATTAGGTTTAGTGGTAAGGTATTGGTCAATTTACTGGTCCCTGAGCTGCTGGACATGGCGTGAGAGGGCAAACCCAATCCGGTCCTTTGGTACATTCTGGATGTTGATTGAATGTGTAGGGGTGAATGGGCATCTGATACCTTGTGTGAGGCATTGTGTTTCAGTTACTTAGGACTGATCAAAAAATGTTAGTTTTTTTTTTTTGTTTTTTTTTTAAATAAAAGCAAATTTTGCCAAATTTCTTGGCTTAAACTATACTCTGCACTGTTCTTTCACTCAATAAGAGATCAGATTTAACTTAAAACTGGTAAATTTTGGGTTTCATCATTGAACATAGTAGAAATGAGGTGAAAAGTAAATTCGAGTGTGAAGATTCTAAAGAAGGCAGAGTTTTTACACTCTAGCGCGCGGAACTTTAATAATAATCGCACGCATTTTTAGTATTGCGTCATTTCCGTTGCAACAATCAACAAAAACGGCTGACTTTTAACATTTTAAAATTCCCTTATTTTTATTTTCATTTTTATTTTTACTACCGTATCTTAAAACAAAAAGACAATTTAGCTTATAAAAACTATTTTTATTCAGTCTTGCTTTAATTCACAGTGCAGTTTCATGTTTAATGTTACAAATTTTGCCAATTGAAATTGTGATTTAATACACGTAACCGGAAATGCCCAATTCTTTCTTCATTTGCTACATTTTACTTTACAATAATTTCATAAAATTTCCTAAAAAGACAAAGCTAAAATAATGGAAGTTTGAATTATTTCGCTAAGTAAGTTGTCATGTCGACGTTGTTAAGTTCTTTGCACTTCACGATGACCAAATCCTTCAAAGAGACGCTCAGCTTCAGGGCGATGCTCATGCTGTACATGGAGATAGAGTTGCACTGACAGAGAGTGAGAGACAGCAATCTTCGGAAAAGATTGGTCATCATGACCTCCTTCAAGACTCCATCTGTAAACGTCTGGCAGTGTTGAATGGATAATGTTTCAATGTACTTGCAATTGGCCAGCAACATCATCAAATGATGTTGTGAAATCGTGTCGTCCTTGACAAAGAGGAGCTCTAGACTTCGAAGGTTCCTGAAGGGAATGTGTGAACAGTCCTTCATGTAGCTCCTTGGGCGCGCTCTGGAGGAGTTGCAGGATGTGATTCTCTCGAGTGTCAGCACTTCGAGGAATGGACAGTTGAAGGCGATGTCCGAAATGTCGACCCCGTGGATGCCCTTGAGGATGAGGCATTTCAGATTTCGAGTGATGCTTCCCAGTAAAGGGGTTAAGACGTCTTTGAAGTCGTTGCCCGATGCCAATTGGTCAATCATTAGAACCTCCAGGTTCTGAAACTCGGCGATGACCAGAAGATCTTTGCGCATTTTCATCAATTTCAGGCGACGTACTTGCGGCCAGATGATGGTCGCCGTTTTCATGTTTTCTTTTGTGGTTTGCAGGGAAAACAATGTGGTCAGTTTGTAGGTCTGAGGCGGTTTGTCTCCGTAGAGAGACAGCTCCTCGGTCAGCAACTGTAAGATTTTATTAAACGAATTGCAACGGAATGTCTCAAGAAGTGGTAGGTTTTTTATGGCGTGAACGCCCCCTTGTGGCGAAACCGAAGTTCCCTGTAGGTTCAAAGTGACAATGACCATGAACTCCGGAATTCGGTTTCTTTTGCTCCAAGGCTTGGAGCACAGAAAACGCACGCCAACATCAGTAATTCGGTTACAATACGAAACGTCCAGATGTCTCGTTAGCGGACAGTGTCGACGAATAGCCGCTAGCACCGAATTGGAGCACGAGGTGTTGGAAAGATTCAGGGCGTAAATGTGAGGGATTTTGGGGACGAATTTCAGAAGACTGTAGTGGGAGATGTCTCTGCAGCTTTTCAAGCTGAGATGGGTCAAATTCTAATTAAAAGAAATCAAAAAATTGGTTTTTTACATTTTTGCTTAAATTAAATTAAATTATTTTAATTTGTGTTTATTTTTTATACACTTACTTTGCAAATTCGGCCAATCATGTCAGTGATTTGGTGATTTCGATTAAATCGGTGAAGGTTGCTTAGTTTGCGGGAATCTGGTCGAATAAAAATGTCCATGGCAGAAGGTCTGATTAGGTCCAGTTGTTTTGTGGCTTCGAATAATTCTTCGATCAAAGGCAGAGCTGAAAATGGCGGAACATGATACTTTAGTTAGGACTAAAGTAATTGTTGTGGGATTTAAGATTAATGTAAAAACGTACGTAAACATCTGTCTTTTACTAATTCGGAACGAAGTTTGTCTAAGTTAGCTGCTATTTCCATTAAGCACAAATTTTTTAAAGTCAGCATTATGATGGATGGGGAAAGCTGGAAAGGCCTAAATGGAATGAATTTTCAGTTCGGTTGAAAGATGGCAAATCAAGTTCGAAACATGGAAAAATGAAAATTTCAGGGAAATATTTAGTAATAAAAGTAAATTAATTCTGTAGAAATATATAAATTTGAGAAATTTTGGCGTACAAGTAAAGATTTTTACAGAAGTAGAGAATTTGCGTGCACACCGTCGAAAGACTGAAAGAAAAAGATGAATTTGTTCTATTTTATGTCGTAGAGATTGGAACAATAGAAAACTGATGTCTCCATCTGATGTAGAAATTAGAAAATGAGGTGAAATGATCGAGTGTTAACGTTTGTTTTGAAAAACTCTCGAAAAAATTAATGTTTTGTTCTTGAATGCACAAGACTTTTATTTTTTTCTATTTATTTTTACTAATCAGATTTTAAGCAGATTTAGACCCATTCCTGAAAAAAAACCCATAGTGAAACGTGCCAGTAAACAACAGTGGCGCCATATTATTTTTATTATTTGAAATTTGAACTAAATATATAACATTTTGTTCAATAACGTATAAAATTTGGTAATATTCTGAAATCTGACCAATGTTTTCATTTGTCTTGAAATTTTAAATTTTTATTAAATCTAATGTGTCCAATTTATTCACTTTTTACACGTTTTCTTGGCACATCATCATTTTCTCTTTTTCGTTTTGTGGTAATAAGTCCATGTTTTTCCAGATTTTCTACTAGTTCTTTCAGATTTGTCGTCTCCAATTCCGATAGTGGCAACGTTTCTGCTTCTTTTTCTTCAAGTAAAGCTTCGTCTGTGAACCACTTTCTCGGTGCTGCCACATTCACAGATTTAGCATCACATTTATTATGCGAGTCAACATGACTTTCGTAGACATCAGGAGAAAAGCGCAAACCACAAACGTTACATTGCTTTCCGTTGTGCAGTTTTTCAATTACGGACGGGCGAACTGTTCGCAACGATTCAGTTGTAAATTCTATATCTATTTCCTCTTCAACCACAACCGGAGTCACGGGTTCGGGAACTTTCGGTTCGATTATAACTTCAACTTCCGGTTGAACCAAAACGACAGGTTCTGGAGGGGCAATGTCACCGAATTCGTTGCGATGCATAATGTTATTCGAAATTAGATGCCGTACGTAATCGGTAATGTCGACTTGCGGTAAAGATTCGTTCGGAATCAAATTGTTGGCACTCAATTTCAAAATTAAACTAACCGGATCTAAAATTGGCGCTGGACATAGTATTTTACTATGTGGTTGAGAGTAACTCAGACGATATTCGTTTGGTTCAGAAGGATTCTGTCTGTGATCAGCAGTACGAGGGTCATGTCGATTTCGCATGTCGACGTCAGTGTGTTGTTGGTCGAATTGCGGATGCGAATTGTAATTCCGTGATCTGTTGTCATGGAATGGCCCATGTCTAAATTCGCCGTGTCCTCTTTGACGACGTTCGTAATGTCGTGGGCCATTTTCGTATTGCTGATCTCTCGATTGATTTTCATATTGCTGATCTCGGAAACGATTTTCCTGATAAGGTCGAGATCTGCGGTCATCTTGTTCTCTGGATCGACTTTCATAATTTCGTGGACGATTGTCACGTGGATCTCGTGACCTACTGTTATACCCACCTGGATGGTTGTTATTGTTGCTGTTTTGGCGATTTCCACTATTTACCGAATTGCCTCTGAATTGCCTCCTCATTGTGAATTTGTGAGATTGCAAGCTAATGATGCATTTATAAATCTTATATAACTATAATTTTACACGTCCTTCAGACGTTTTATGTAATATGTACTTCTTACCGGTTACGTTACGGTATTTCAATTAGTGAGATGACGAATTATATTTTAGTTTAATTTCTAGTTTTTTCAGTTTTAAAATGGCACTTTCGGTTTTATTTGCAACTTGAAATAAGTAAAAAAAAAAATCAACAAAACTTCAAGTCCATAATAAAACCGAAAGCGTCTTAAATCAACATCCGCGAATTACAGGGACTTCCGGTTTCATTAGACACTTCGCATAAATATTGTAAAAGCTCCAGTGGCGTTTTATTTCCATCGTCATTGTTGCAGATTCCAGTTTTCCTCATTTCAAATAAAAGAATCATCAATGATCGCCCATTCTTCACCACGTCAACTATGATGAAATCGTCAGGGGTAAACTGCTACTGTAGACTGTAGACGTTTCACACTACAGGTTATAGGTTTTTCGAGCAAAATATCCCGCAAGAAACACTATTCCAGTAAGATCGTATTTAATCCAAATATTTGCATTACACAAATTCAAAATAAAAATAACCAATGATTTTTTTCCCATTGATTTTAAACCCATAAAAAAAATGCAAAAATGAACTGTCAACCCTTAAGATCGAGCAGATGGAAAATATTTCTTTTCCGCAGACTTCAGCTCATCTTCTCCTTGGAGTCGAAAAATTTCTTTCACGGGCACCACCTTGCATAATAACATGTGAATAATGTCACTAACCTTTATTATTATCCTCTAATCTAACACAAACCTTAGTCTCGATATCAATCAACGACTGCTTTTTGTAGATTTCAGCCGATGTGTTCTTAATGGCACTCACCGAAGCACGCAAGTTGTGATTAGCCCATATGACTAGAGAAATGCCCATCTTCCGATAAACGTCAGTTGGAACAGAGTAGTAATTTGTTGGCACGATCACAACGGGTCCCTAGAATTGAAAAATAAATTAAAAAAAAAAAAAAAACAGTATAAATTTTATAAAATAAAACCAAAAAAAAAACCTGATTATTCCATAGTTTCATAAATGCTTCAATTTCAGACGCATCTTTCTTTTTACTGTGAATCAACACGGCATCAGCACCTAATTTAATAATTGACATTGAGTTATATTATTATATTTTATTAAATGATATTTTAATTTAATTTAAAGGTCAAGTGAACTGAATTTGTTTATTATTAAATATGAATGTGCTCATCATAAACGATAATTAATTGTCGCCAAATGATTTTTAGACACGTTAAAATTTGTAAAACTGATCGCGAAAAGTGAATGTCAAAAGGAAAATAAATTATGAGAGCTGCCACGATTTACGACGTCACGAAGTCTGCTGTCCCTGCAGCAGAAATTGCCTGCAATACGTTCGTTGTTTTTCAGCGACTGATTCAGGATTTAGTCCCGAAATTCTCTCGAGCAGGGTTTTCCGTGCGTCACAAACTCGGAATTCTCAGAATTCATTTTTCTTTTGACATTCACTGTTAGCAATTGTTTTGTTTTTTTTTATATTTTTTTTTAGGAAATTTAACGTCTCAAAAAACCATTTGGCGATGATTAATTACTGTTTGTGATGTGTAGATTCACATTTAATAATAAACTAGTTTAGTTCATTTGACCTTTAATTTAATTTTATATTTACCTGCTTTTCTATATGCTTCTGCTCTTCGTAGTGCTTCGTGCACGTCCCAATCAGCGATAAACGCTTCAACTCGAGCCACTACGCAGAAATCTGGATCCTTCTGCGTATCTTTACATGCCTAAATTTTAAAAAAAAATCTTCAACTGTAAGTTTTGAAAAATATTTTTAAAATCGTGATTTGGTTACTTTAATTTTAAGAGCAAATTCATCTATGTCAGCCAACGCCTGCCGTCCTCCGACTAGAAGGGAATTCGCCTTTGGGAATAATTTGTCTTCGATGCAACAACCTTTGAGAAAAAGGATTTTGATGTAGAGGATTTTGATGTTGAAATTTCTATTTATTACCAGCAATTCCACGTTCTTCGAGTTTCTTGATTAAACGACGAGCGTTGTTGAAGTTTCCATATCCCGTGTCTGCGTCGACAAGAACGGGAATTGTTGTTGCATCGCTCATGTATTCAAACATTTCCAGCATTTGGGTCCAAGATGCTTCGTTGCAATCTCGAACTCCCAGTTGAGCGGAAATGGACAAACCGCTTGCCCAAACCCCTTGGAATCCTAGAGACAGAATTGAAAAATAAGTTTAAAAAAAAAAAAGTTTTTTATAAATAAATAAATTCAATAATGTTAAGGTTTTATAAAAATTTTGCTACAATTTCAAGGTAGATTTCATTAATTTATTGAAATTTTTAGCTTTTATATTTCTGTAATTGAGTGAAAATGACTGAATTTCAAGATGCTAATATTAAAATGTCTTTGAATTTGATCTGGATTTGGTCAACTAGTATTTAATTTTCAAAAATTAAATAATTTCCTATTATAACATTTTTACATCAAAACTTTTTCCATTTTATTTTTCCGCTTTGAACATAACATTCCCTTAAAATCCCTTATTTTTTCTAATTATTTCAAAAAAATAACCTGTTTCCTCCACAATCCTCGCACTCAACCCCGAATGCGCTTCCATGATAAAACTCAACTCGGGCGAAGTCAACAACTTCTTCAACTGAGTTGTCTTCCTCATCTTAAATAAAACAAACAAAAAAATTCAAAAATCACTTTCAATAATCTCAAACACCAAAACATAAACCTGTTTGGAAGTAGACGCATATCGAATCGCCACCTTAAACACCTCAACTCCTATAAAAACAATAAAAAAAAAAACAAGATATTACATCAATCAAAACCAAACAAACCACGTTTTAGTGTTTTGCATACCATTTTTCAAGGAACCAACGGACAGATGAGGGAAAATAGCCGGGAGCATTATCAAGACGAGAAAAATACTTCGGTGCCACGCTCAACCACTCCCATAAGTGTCCCTTAGATTCATCTCACCTTAAATATAAAGTGGTTGAACCCAATATGACATCATAGATATCGATTTACAGACGTCTGCTATATCAAGTTTATCATTAAACACACAATTTAACACAACTTTTTTTTATCTAAAAAATACTTTTCTTATTTTTTCTTCCCCGCAAACATTTTATAAAATAATTCATTTTTCGTGTATTCTTTGTGACTTGTGTACTTCCGCCATTGCTGTGTAAACATATGGTGCTGTAGGTGTAGTTTCTGCATCTGTCAGATGGACTGTGAAATGAGGAATTAAGTTTATAATATGATCTGATATGTTTCTATGTGATCTCACACGTTAAATCAGGGTATATTTACTGCAATTTCATCTTGCGAAATGCGAGTACTCGTGAGTGTTGTCTTTATTGTTGTTTTGTCGAGTGTCACGGCTCGGATTCAGATGGGGATTTCGCATCCTGAATGTGATGATGGAAAAGTTCGTTTTCTCTTGTTGCATTTTTAAAGTTTGGTGTTTAACGTTTTTAAATGGATTTTTTTTTAGACTAATTTATATATGGATTGGAATGAGTCGCCTGTGAATTATACTTGTTACACCCCAAAGATGAGAATTAAAGAAAATTATGTATGTTTTAGATTAATTTAGAAGAGAGATAGTGGGAAATTATTGCAGAAAATTTGAGATTAATGGGGATTAAAGTTATGTGATTTTATATTTATTTCGTGCAAATGTTTATAAGTTTTTCTGTTACTTGAAATTGTAATATAATCAATAACAACTTCCATAAGAATTTAAAAATATTTTTCTGCATAACTTCCTATAAATTCCTCTAAAACTCCAAATCTCACTTTTGATGTTAAATAAAATATTTGTTATAACTAGAATATTGAATCCAGTTTGGAATGTGAAGATGTTCCTTCAAGCTACAGAGTATGTATCGATTAATATATCTACTCTACAACATATGTTATCAACTAAAATTCTTTATTTTCAGCCAGAGCATTACTGCATGAACGAATCAATTCATTACTCTAATCCACTTCCAACCCAGTAAGTATAAATACTAACAAATGTTTGTCAGTGGTTCTAAATATTTCATAATCTCTTTCTGTAGTGCTGGTCACCGTCCAGTGTGGCCCGAATACGGAGAGTATGTATTTGTTCCTCCTCAAAGATGGTCTCATAATGTCGAGGTAAATATTTGCATTTAATCACACAATGAAATTATATAATAAATATTCTATAATCCTTTTTATTGCCAGCACGGTGCGATAGTTATGTTGACTCATCCCTGTACAGCACCAAGGGCTGTGAAGAAACTGAAGAAAATTGTGAAAAAATGTATTTGGAAACATATCATTAGCGTCAGCAATCAAATTCCAAGGAAAACTGTAATTTTTATGATTTATTATTATTATTTAATACTAGGTGCATTTAATTTCAAAAAAATTAATTCATCATTAAAGTGATAGTGTCATGAATTTTTTTCTCCTTTCATGTTAAAGAGCATGCGAAAAAATGTACAGTTTAATTTATAAATTAAGATTTTGTGAAAGTTTTTATTTAAAATTTTTAAGTTTAAGGTCCAGCTGCTTCAAAACAGAAATTGTGAATCATTTTTGTTTGTGACGTGACGTAATAGCAGCTGCCTTCTAGTTAGGAAATGAACATCAGATGGCACTGAGCAATTGAAAACATAGAAATCACAAATTTTACGAAAATCATGTCGTTATTAAATTCTTACGAAAATAAAAAACGAGATGAAATGACCGATTTATTGTAGAAATTATTTATTTATGTTATTTGCCTAAATAAGACCGAATGTTGGGTACAAAGATTCACTTGTCTCGTTTGGGCAAAAATTCGTTT
>JAQFZP010002405.1:0-13843 GCA_034695745.1 Geophilus truncorum | reverse complement strand
AATTGTAAACGTCACTGTGACGTCACATACAACCGCAATCGAGTCGTGACCCGATAAAAATAAGCATCTTGCACATCTGACTCTCTCTCTCGACTCATCGCAGCGATTGTAATCGCCAGAAAATAATTCGAAATTAATCTGCCTCTTTAAAACGACTTACACTTACAACTTTTTATTAATGGAAACTACAAACATTTTTTTTTTTAATAACTCGGTATGAAATTTTTACGCGATGAGAATTTTCGTAGACGGTGTTAATTTAAAAAATAGTAACAAGTTCATTATACACACTTATTCATGTTCATCATCGTATCACAAATTCCATTGCGTAATTTTATTAACATTCTAATTTCAGTCAATGATTATCTTCATGATGTCATCATATCATTGATTGAGGCATTGGACACACTTGGTCCTTTTAATGAGTCATTAATGTCTCTCCGAAACACGGACAAATTTTGCGTAAACCTTAAAAAATAAAATAAATAAAATAAACTCTTTACAACAGAAACGAGTTATTTTAATTTACCTGTCCCTATTTTTTGTGAGCAAATTTCTTTCAATGCCTTCCATCAAGTTCTCAAACCACTGAGCCATGACAGTCTGCTTGTCAGGTGCTTGGCATCGAATGATATTTTGCCGTAATTGGTTAAAATACTGAAATTTCAAACCCTTATGTTATTTACTTAAGGATAAAAAAATGAAATCAACTTTATACCTCTTCATTGAGCAAAACTAAACCTAAGAGAGGTCGCGACATTGACCATTGATTTCGACAATCTTCGAACATAATAATGTTCAGCACTGTTGACAGCATCTGCAAATTCAATGAATAAAGTGTAAAAATTAACATTAACAATCATCAGTAAAATAAAAACTACTTGTTGCAGTATTTCAGGATGCAGCTCCAAAATTTGAAGAAACGTTTCGCTATCTTGCGTTTGATTCTGTCGAATTTTCTTTCCTTTTATAGACAATCGCTTAAATAAGTAGGTGACGATATGATCAAGAGTTGCGCAGCAACCAGTGCAAACCATTGTATCTACAACAAAAATAATTAATAATTCATTAAACTACATTTTAAAAACCACACTTTACACCCATTATTACCTAACGCTGTTAATCCTTCCGAAATGGAAGAAAGGATGTATAAAAAAACAGATGGCTCCAAGTTACTTATGAAGCTCATATGGTCTTGAGCCAAACATTCGAGCAAAACGTAGTATGTTTGGCTAAGTTTAGGATAATCCTAAAACAAATAAAAAAAAATTTAATATTATTTCTTTTTTAAATAACGATTGATTATCTTCTCACCAATAAATCTGATTGAGGAATGGATAGAAGAAGTTTAACAAAAGTTTGCAAAGCGTTGTCTAATGCATCATCCCCGTACAAACGAAATACTCCAAAATTGACGTAGCTGCCACACAGTGCTGCTTTCAACATAGAAAAACAAATTGAAATTCCCTTTAACTTCATTGGATACAATTGTTCTTTCGGAATGTCGCCTAGTGTCAAAATCCTTGTCCCTATTTGAAGTAAACAAATTTTTAATTAACTAAAATATAAAAATAATTGATGATAATTTACCATAGCTAACGATTATCTTGCTCGTTTCTCTAAACAACAATATTCCATTAGGTGACGATACGTCGAATTGCAAACGTTGTGACCGGTTCTGCACGAGCTCAGCCATTAACTTCAAAACTGGCGTCGTAATTACTGGATCGTGATACCACAGCTCGATTGCTCGCTGCAAGATTGGCGTGTAAGTTGGGTATCTTAAGCTTAAGTTAAAGTTAACGCAATTTATGTAAACTACAAAATGTATAAAATTTCAAAGGATACATCCAATCAAACAGCATCATGTAACTCGTTTTGGTATTAAAGGCAAAAGCAATGCCGCGTAAATCCCTGGCAAGCCCGACAAGAGCTTTTTTGGCTTCCTCAGCTCGGAAAAGTGGAGTATCAGCGTTGGCTAAAAGATTACCGATGGCATCTAAAGATGCTACATTATAAAAAAAAAAAACATTACCCAAATGATCTAAATTTTCTAATTAAATCCAATATTTAAAAATAAATGAGAAAAATATTTACTAAATTTATTACCGGTTACAGGTAACATGAACTGTTCGAACTTCTCTTCGTCTTCACCCAAATCTACCATCAGCAATCGACCTAAAGACGTGTAAAAGGTCGTTCGGCAACGCATATCACCAATCTGAGCAGAGTTCCCCAAAAATGGAAAATGTTCGCTCTAAAACAGATTTAAAAAAAAACGAAACTTTAGTAATAATTCATACCAGTAAGTAATTTCAAGCTACACACCGTGTGGTTATTGAGCATAAACTGCACCTCTTCTAGCTTGACTAGTTTACGGACACTGCTGTAGCCAACGGACAAATCATTCAAAAGTTGCAACGTTTTGGAAATGATTTGTTCACTTGTTCCCCAGTATTTTAGATTCGTTATTCTACCCAAACAAATCAAAATATTAATAAAGTAATGCTGAGATAAAATGATAGAAATTTTACATTTTTCTAATAAATACACTTAGAACCATTGATTCATCACTCAAACCTAAGACATCAGATAACCTTCTGTATACCTAATAACACAGAAAAAGACATTTTAAATTTACGTTAATGTTTTAATTGTAAATTTGTTACCCTTGATGTTTTTTGCACTTGTTCGCCCACATAAATTTTTCTAAACTGTTCGAAAAAGCTAAGCATGGCCAATTCCAGCTTCTCACATCCTCCTTGTGTTAATCTTGAGTCTGTCAAATTCATTAACTGGAGAACTCTATAAAAAATATAAAATATAATATAGGTATTTATTTTATTTTTGACAACAAAAAAATAAAAATCCTGTACCTGCAAACAAGTTCTCCATCCATTGCATCGTGCTCGTCATTACTGTTGAAAGATACACGGCCTCCAACCGCAGCACCAATAATGTACACAAGCCAAGTTAATCTCCCTTCTTGGATTGCCACATCCAGCTGAGGCGCCGATGGGGTTCGATTATTCAGTATTTCTTGATAATTTTGTGCCGATTGATCGAATAATTGCACTAATAATGAACATGTCTTCTCGTATTCACATCTGCCAATTGTAGATAGTTGGTCTAACTGCTGGGAAACCATTCCCAAATCATCTAGAGGGTCTTCGTGACCATCTCTATATAATTAAAAAAAATAATTATTGATTAATCTTTTCTTAGTTACACACTCAAAACCTTACGTTAAAATTGCAGTAACCGATTCCAGCCTTGATGTAATGTATGCATTTGTTACTTCGGGCGTAAAACTTTCTAAGAGATGAGGTTCTGAAGCTTTCACATATGGGACTGAGGCAACCATTCGTTGCCATAAACTCAATAAATAATGGACACTATTAGGCGCGAATTGCCACATCTGAAAAAGATAAAAGAAATTGATGTATTTTAGAAGTTCTAAATGACTAAATGATTAAATAATTATACCTGTAAACTTGTCACTGTAAATTTGGCAATTAATGAAATCGTTTCTGGATAACTTTCGACTTTAACCAACTCGCCCAACTGGTAATTTGATTTTAGTCTGGCTAATAGCCGACAAAACTCATGATAGTTGTTCGCATCAGATAATCCCTACCGGGAAAAAATTAAATTTTAAGCATAATAAAACTAAAATAATTAAATGCGCCTACTTGTGGATTTTCCAACACAGCTTTCACACCATTGACGAGTTGAGAGAGAAATTTTGCTCGTTCTGCATTTGTAAATAGGGAGCGCCGAACAGATGCGATTTGAACCAAACATGATAAGGCCTGAAAAATAATAAATAAAGAAATAAGTAAACTCAATTTTAACTAATTCGATTAGTAATGTACCAATGGCGATAATGAAGACGGTAAAGATGCGTAGAGATCAAAAAATAATTGCAGTGTATTAAAGTCAAGGAATGCTGCAAAAAAATAAAATTGATAATTTAAATCTGTATTTAACAAACAATTTATTTATTTTACCAGGTCTCCAATTTGTAGGGATTTGAACAGTACATAAATCATCTGATGACTCGTCAGTTGATGTACCAATAAAATCAAACGTGAGACAATTGTGGGATAATCGTAACAGCTGTGTCATTAATCCGTGCTGCAATTTAATTTTTTTTTTTTTAATAATACAAATAAAGTTTCATTTTACTTTCAATTATTACCTGTCCTTCATCGTTAAAGTTTAAATTTTTACAATTTTCAAGCGCCGTTCGTAACAGCGAACACGAGATTTGGAAAATTTCGTACAACTGTGTATCGCGGAATGAGGATGCTACTTTTCTGTGTTTCGTTAACGATCTGTTGGCTTCAGTCTGAAAATAAGTTATCTTAGCATAAAAGCAGAAAGAAATTACTTTATAGGAACAAAATGCCACCATAGGGATACAAATAGAGAAAAAGAAAATAAACTATAGTTTGGCTACTTTAAATTTTATGTATATTTAATATTTACCTCGCTCACTTGATTCATTTCACACGTCAACTGAGATAAAAGCTGAACTCCTATCATGCAATGCTCTACTGAACCCTGAGCAAACAAATTCATATTTTATTATAAATCAAAAGTAGTAAAAAGATATAGATTATAACACTCACCTGTAAGAATCTAGTTACATGTGTAATAACATTTCGGAAAAAATATTCATCTTTATCACTATCGAACCAACCCAATTTCGTGATTCGAGAAAAAAGCTGCACTAATGCTTGGATTACAAAATTTGCTAATTTCGGTCTTGATACGAGATAATTTAGAATATAATTCCCTAGAACAAAATATTTTTAAGTTTATTTTAAAATGTTATGTTATATTACGGTAGGTATTTTTACTCACGGATGTCGACCCTTTGTTGGAGGGTTAAACTATTTGAATTTCTTGTGATTAATTTGCTTAGGGTCGTGGCTGCTAATAGTTGTGCATATGCAGACTGAAATTAAAATTTAAATAAACAAAATGGTATTTTGTTTTGGTTTAGATTAAAAATAAATAGATGATCATAAGATGTAATTTCTTACGTCTGCTCGTTCAAGCAACAGCTGACATTTACTCAAGCAATCAGGATTATTAGCAAAATTGACAAGTGTTTTTTCAGCTTCTGTCCTCTGTGAAGCATCAGTGGACTCGTACAGTTGTTTGCATAACAATTCAAGCTGAGTAACCTGCAAAAAATTGTAATAGCCAAATTACACAAGAAGGCAAACCTCATGAAAAATTTTCATATTCAATTATTAAATATAAATTTTAGTGTTATATTAATTTTTAGTTTGTAAATAATTCACGCCTTCATCTTACAATGTAATACAAAATATTCCATGCAATAACAAATAAATTTTTTTTTTTTTTTCATTTTTGAATATGTAGAGTCAAAATAAATATCAACACAGGGCGTCTTTGGAATTCTATTTTCTTCTGTTCCTGACAAACATTTTCACTCAAATTTTAACAAAATATTTTTAAATAATTATCTTAGTTCTGTCTATTGTAAAGTTTATTGCTCTTATTTTTCTTACCACTAGCATCATTTTTGACCGTAAATTTCGAGCCCCAACTTCAGTTAGGCTTACTATTAAATACAAAGTACAAAATTGTTCGTTTTTGATGACTTCATGCCATGATCTATTGTCTTTTTAAACATTCGATTTTGCACGTATTAGAAATGCACGCATTTTAACTAAAAGACATTCGGATTTGTAGCTGTCATTCATTTAATGCCATTCACTTTTCAAACTCACCTGCTCGTCAGCCATATCTGTTTTCATGACACCAAGACCTTCATTATCCATCTACAGCAGGCCGCGCAGTTTGAATGTGTGAGATGGAGGATGATGACGTCATTCGTGATCCATTTCTTCTCTGCAACTATCAATGGGCTCGAGCTGCATTTGACGTCATATCCCAGCTCACGTTCAAAATAATGGTACCAAATATGATCCGCAGAATGCAGAAAATTGAACACAAATTTCGACAAGCTTAATCTCAGAATAATTATTCAGTCGCCTGACGTACAATTTTAAATCCACTATAAAGAATTAAGATACTCGATTGTAAATCTTTTATTTCATCGCCCTAAATTCAGTTACAACAAAATAAAAGTTGAAAAATACAACAGTTTGTTTTATTTTTATTACAATAAAATTTAATAAGATTGAAAAATCATAAATAAAAATTTACAAATTTATATTGAGAATAAAAGATTATTATTATCCAGATATTCCTGAAGCACCGGCAGTTAACTGCATATCTGAAGGACAAATACGAAATTGATAATATCAACATAAAACTTGACATTCTTACCACTACGAGAGAGATCGGGACGATTAACAATTGTTGATCTTTCCATAGCCAAAGTTTCCAATCGTTGGGTGTAAAAACCGTTGAAATCCAATCTAATAAAAACATTATAAAAAACGAATATAAAAAAGTAAGTAAATACGGTACATAAAACAGAAAATAAACATTACCTGTAAATAATGTTAACGAGTTTGTCATTGTAATTATCACGTCCTAAATCTGATATTCTATCCAAGAGAGTAACGAGCAATTGAGTGAACTCACGATCAAACCGAGCTATACGCTGTTCGAAACTCTCATCTGGTTGAACTTCTGATTCGGGACTCTGAAAAATAAGAATTTAACAATAAATTAACATTTTAGACACACAAAAATTTTAATAGTTTCTGCCTACCAAATCATCATCAGTATCGATATTTTCCGAAATAGATTGTTGCAAGACTCCCACCATTTCAGCTTCAACAAAATATTTGTTCATTTTCTAAAATATAAATATAAATATATTTAAATTAAATTAGTAAACAGATTTTCATTCAAAAATGAATTGAATATACGGTAACAATTTACCTGAATGAACTTAGAGAAATTTATGCAAATTATCATTAAGCGGCTAACCAGTCGAAGTAATTCGGGACTAGTGAGCATGCAATCTTGTAAACAAAAGGTTAAAAATTCCGTGTGGCAAAGGAGAACGTCATCAACATTTTTCACCTGAAATTGTATAAAGTAAATAAAAGTTCTATCCGTTTCACTTGTGATTTACTTTAAGCATTTTCGCGAGAAAAACGTTCCAATTGGGTTCTAACACTTCGAACATCATGTAGTACTCGAGATTTTGAACGTAATTAAGCATTCTCTGACGAAGAGCAAATGCAGCACCATACGACTGTGCGTCAGATAGAGGAAACGATTTTGCAACTTTGTTGCTGATCCAAACATTGCACAAGAGACGTTCCACATGTTTAGAATAAAATAAATGTCGGAAAAGCATTTGGTAGCAAGCTAATGCCTGAAATAAATAAAAGCGAAAAAATGTTTAGTACCGTAATGAATTCGGGGGAGAGACAAACTGTTTTTCTACTTGCTTTTCTATTTAAAATGAGAGAAAGTGGCCATTTAACTTCATAATCAAACGAAAATGCCTCTAATCCACTTAACTTTAACTCCACAACATTTTTGTAATCTGTAATTTAGACATTTTACTAATTATGAGAATTTATTATAATAATGATAAATCTTTTATTACCTTTCTCTTCTTTCGTTTCGATGCTTAATATTTTGAACATTTGCGTCAAAAGATCATATGGCAACAATTCAACTCGAACGTCATCGTTGTAAGGATCATTACTGGCAACGCTAGTACGTAATGCCAGTTCTAGCAAAGATTCGAGACGAGTTGGCATGATATGTAAAACTGAATTAAGCATAATAAATTAAATAAAAATAAAAATAAAAAATTGAACACTCTTATAAGGATATCATTTATATTTTTCTTCAGCTCATCTTCTGCCATATCCATAAATTGAACAATAAAATCGCCCTGGTCTAAGAGAAAATAATGCTTCACAGATCTGTTAAAATAGAAGATAAATTATGACACGCAATTAAATCAAAATGTGATTTATAAATTACCTCAATCTGCCCATTAAATCTGACTCCTCCATAAGTAAATCAAGTAACTTTTTGCTCGCAAATTCGTAAGCCTTTTCAATACATTCAACATATTGGCACTCTTTCTTGGTGAAGACAATTTCTTCTGCGTATGGGCATTGAATTACTTTTCCTAAAAGTATTAAATACAATATAAATTGATATATTTTTCAAATATTCTGAATAACAACTGACCACATTGCCGAATAACGTTGAGGTATTTTCCCGTTCGCAAAATCATGTCAGCTATATTTTCCAAAAAGCTAGGAATTCTTTCACGACAAATTGTGTAACGTTTTTCCCAATAAGTATCACTAACTGTTAAGGCAAGTATGAACCGTAATGTTAAACAATTTTTTTCTTTAATTTAAAAATTAATCGTAAGGATATTCATTACTATAATCTACAGGCAATTCTTCTTTTTGTATTATTTCATTATCCTCAACAAGAAACTAGAAATAATTATAATTTTTACATAAATTTTCTAAATGAACGTCAATATATTACTAGTTACTACATACCTCTCCATACAAATCAGCAATTACACCTTTATAAATCCATTTTTCTAATATTTCAAAGTATGGAACACAAGCCTATTAAAATAAAATCAGCATTTATATCAGCCTTTGTTTGGATTGAGAAAAACAAAAACAGACTTACATTTTGAATCAAAAATAAACACAATTCTTGAGCTTTGGCATCTCTGTAAACAATAAATTATTACTTCATTAAAATTTCACTAGTTTTCTTGTAAATACCCGCTCAAACTATTAGTTTTTTCATGTAGAAGAGTGAGCACAGCGCCACCTTTACTGTTAGCCTTTAAAAAAAATTAAAATATAAAAGTAAATGATTAATATTAAAATAAATATTAATTAATATTTATACGTTACCTTAGAGATAGCTAGAGCGATCGACGTCAATATTTCAATTGTGCGCTTTGTCGGTTGCAAGTAGTACCACAATTTCTGCATTGACAGCACACCTTGGCGGAGTTGATGCTCCAATTGAGTAACGAGCAGCAAGTAATCCTAATAGCAATGTTAAATTCATTAAAAATTTATTCACATTATAACAAATTTTGATTAAACCTTCATTAACGTCCTCATAGCAGCCGTCAAAGCGTGATTTACCATTCCGTATTCGAACGATGAGCGTCCTGAAAATTAATTAAATTAGAGCAAAATAATCGCAAGAAATACTTCCAATTACTTTCAATAAAACGAATAACCGTCGAATAGTTAGAACAGACTGGTAAAACTCGTCTAACCATCTCTTTTAAAGATGAATCTGTGCTTTCGTCTATAGTAAAACTGTGACCATTTAGTTTATCAGGCAAAGGCTGAACGCGAATATAATCTCCTTCAATTCCCTAATTAAATGACAAAATTAATACTTCTTTAAAAATTAAGAAAGACGATAATTACTGAAAGGCAATAAAGTAACTCTTCTAATAAAATGTGCTCCTGAGTTGCCAGTGGTAGAGAACCTAATGGTCCTACCTATAATAAAAATGTATTTTGTTATTTTAAGTCATTAAAATAAATAAAAAATCACTCCACTAACAATGTCTTCCTGACGTCCTGTGTCGACAAAATCCAGAGTCAGGTAAGGCCGTTCAAAGTACCACGACGGTAGAATAGGCAGTTGGCCACCTGAAAATTTCAGTTCATGATAAACAGGAAAACAAATATTTACTTCTAAATAAATAAAAAATTTACTTGATTTCTTTTGAATTTCCTTATTTCTTTCATTCTGAGACTTAGTACAAGCTTCGGCAGTGGCTTTTGATAACAGGTCTTTTATTTGAGATAATTCTTCCGCTGACATTTTTGCACCGGTGGATGCGGATAAGATGCTTGTTAATTCCTGACTTGGTTGTCTTTGTGCAGGAGTGATTTCCAAAAACGATTTAGTCTGCAATTTATACAAATTTAAATCTATGACGAGGTATTATCAATGAGTATAAATACTGTCTGGTCTTCGGAAATTTTCGAAAGCAAGTAAATTAGCGAATTCAGATGTTTGACGCTAAAATGACAAGTAAAACTTTTTAACTTTGTTTAAACTTATTTCTCGCTATTTATAACTTACTTTCTCGATTTGAGATCTTCATATAAATTTAAAAAGTCTTGTTGACTAGTGCTAACATCTGCTAACCGACGAACAGCATTGTACGATGATGATGACATCTAGAAATAAGAAAGGTACAAAACATATACCTATAAGAATTAAAACGGTCTTAAAAATTACCTGTGTTGTTAGGTAAGGCAATTTGTTTTTTAGTAAGAGATCAGTGTACAAATTTGCATTAATGTTTTCGGTTCCTCCACTGAAATTCAAAATACAAAATCGTTTATATTGTAATAAAATGTGACAAATGTTAAAAACTTACCCTAAAAGCTTTATCAACTCGCTCACATCGTGATGTACCTTAAATTCACTCATTTCTACGTCTTGGAATACGCCGTCTTCAGCAGATTTACTTTGATCTGTGAAAAATATTTTTAAGGTGTTAAAAATATAAACATTTTTTTCTACAGGACTAAAATAAATAAAACGAAATAAAATAGAAGAATAATGCAAACCAAAATACACTCAAATACTACAAGAAATCAAATTTGAAAACCAAAACAAAGTAACTGACAGTGAGATATCGTACGTAATGAATCCAACCACACAGGTGGTTCGACTAGTAAACTTAACGCTGAGAAATCGGGAATATCTTCTCGATTAATATCTTTATCGAGGCATAATCCCATGGTATGCACAAATACAAAAAAATTAGTACGGTAGTTAGACTAATGCATAAATTGTAAATATGTTAGTGATTCCATTCAAAATGCGCATTGTTTTAATATGATTGCAATGTTATTAGGTTTGTTTAAGCTGTTACATCATTCTGTTCATCCTAACCGGTTTAGTCGTTGGTAAATCTGTAGATGATGGAAACTGCATCAATAAATAGCAGCCATCTATACACGATGAAGACTAGCGACGGAGATTCAATCAAAAAATGGAGTCAAGTTCAAACGAAATGCGCCATCTGCCGACAAATTTATCCCGCCAAAACTATAGCAGACTTCACTTTTTATTTTGTCTCTTTATCAAGATTATTAAATTGGACAAGAATTCAATTAAACAGATATAAAATAATCTAGACTTAACCAAGATAAGATAACCAGGATAAGTTCATACGTCATTCATAGATTTTAAATTATCGTGTCATTTATTTATTAATTAATTAATGAAATAAAGGAAAAAACCAAACTTCGGCTCAAAAACAAATTTATTAGTTGAAACCTAACGCATTTAAATCGCTTCAGCCATTATTCGAAATGGTTAATAAACATAAATAAGGCCACAGTACAAAGTAATATAAATGATACTGTAACATTAAAAAAAATTAAACTTAAATTAGCATAAATTTGTGTACAAACGTTCTTCATTTGCATTACTAAATAAAACCCTAAGGGTTGTTGTTCTTGTGACATCCTTAAAAACGAAATCAATTTCTAGTTACAAATAGCATATCATCAAAAATAATTGTTTCCAACAAAGCAAAATCTCAAAGGAAAAAAAACAAAAGTTTAAAAAAAAAATAAATACATTGAGAGGAAGAAAAATCACCAATACAAAAAAATTGTTACTTTACCTGTGTTCATTCTTGGAATAATAACCATTTTAACAACACCAACATCAATGGCAAACTTTAAAGTAACCATACGTACATTACTGTTCATATTAAACTTGTGAATTTTAAAAACAAGTATCTCTTAACACATTTTTGTTTAGTCATAGTAATGGAATTTGTTTAATTACATCAAGCATTAGCAAAAAAATAGATGTATTGTATAAATAAGGCCCTGTACATCCCACATCCAGACCTAAGAAAGAAATGTTAAAGAAAAACAAATTTGTTTAAGTACATAGTTTCGTATAAAATCGTTACTCTACTTGATACACTTATACGGAATCGCTATCTATTTATATAACATAATTATTTCGAAAACTAACTCTACAAAAAATTGTTAACTGCATTTTTATTCAAAAAATGGCGTCGAAAATAGTCACTTGGAGATCGAATTACAATGCTTGATAATGATTTATCTTGATAATCTTCCTTTGTAGGTCAAAGATATGGGATCTCTGTAATTACAAAACCAATAAACTTAATTTCCATATATAGCTCTTGAAATTACCTCAACTCAAATATCACTGTTATTGCTTTTAATTTTCGACTAAATTTTATTTTCTTAAAAATATCATTGATAGCGATAATTGATATGAAATTTATAAGCACCTGTAGCAATCTCACGCCCTTGCATGAATCTCCACACCTGCAGGAATGGACGTAGTGTAAGTAGGAGTCTCGAGCTCTTCGTGTTTCTTCAGTTTGGCCCCTTGTTGAAGTTTGTAGTGATTGATAATGTCCTGGTCCGCGGGAGACGATTGCACAAACGCATCCAGTTGATACATGTTGAACATATACTGCCACAGGCTTTTCAACGTCAGTGGAATTTCAAAGTCGCAAAAATATTTGCCTTGACATTCGACGAAAGAAAGCATTAAAGTCACGCTTTTAATTGACAATAGATTATTTATTTATTTATGTACCAGCAATTCGGATGTGTTGCAAGCGCGGCATCAATTCGCAGTCAAAACAACACATGGCATCACCGGTGAGGAAGCGAGTGCCTTTTGATCCCAGATGCTCGTCAATTTTTTTCAAATTCGTGAGAAGAACGTTTTTCGTAGAATCATCGCGTTTTGTTAACATAAGCTTAAATTTCTGCAAAAAAGTAATTCAATTACTTTTCATGAACAGCAAAGTAAACAAGGTTTCCTGACCCATGACCGCCATTTTCTTTTTTAAATCAAATAAAAATGCAAATCAAGTATCACCGTTCTACATGACTGCATCTTTCAAAATGCCCCGTCGAATTGTCCCGTCCTCAATACATTGGCCTCGAATAGACCGATTGCACAATATTGAGCACATGTCTATCTAACCTAGATTTACCCCTTTTTTAAAAGCTAAATTTTGTACCGATGGAAAAACCCGAAAGGCGAAATAATAATAATAATAAAAGATTCTTTGTAAACTTACGCTGTAAATGTTTTCTATTTTCAGCGCCACTTCTTTATCTTGAACAAACAAGTTGTGCCCACCAGGAACATTCTTCATGATATGTCTCTCGATTTTTTCGTTTTCCAAAATCGCCATTCCGTTGTCGACCAAAATTGGCGGTAATGCCGCTTCGAAATTGCTGCGGAAGTCGGGCGGCGGTTTCAACGTATCCACAGTTGTAACTTTGAGTGAGATGGTCTTGAGCTCGGCCAACAGATACAGGTCCATAAAGTATTCCTGGCAGAAGAGACACGCTCCTTTTCGACGCCCATCGATGGTCGAAGCCTGAAATTGATTCGATACCCATTAGAGAAAACCGTAGAAAATAAAATTTAATAAAAAGAGAAAAACAGGATAATGGGGTGCGGCAGGAATTTCTGATCTCATTCGAAGGCGCAACTTCTGGCATTTTGTACGACCTAAATTAGAAATTCGGTTTTGTATCGTCTTTACTAAAAAGTGTAATTATCAGTCATGTCATGTGTCGTTTAATTTAAATTGTGAAAACTCTTCACAAAATTCAATATTCAATTCAGCCAATCTTGTTGCAAGGATGGGAATCGACGAACAAAAGTTGAATATAATATAATAGATAGCATCTTTATCTCGGCGGATCTCTCTTATGGCAACTACATTGACGCCATTAGCTAGTGAATTAGTCTTAATACTTTTAAATTTTTGATTCTACATAACGGTGACGCAAGGCTACCGCACGTTATATGGACAACCGTTAGG
>JAQFZP010002404.1:0-13843 GCA_034695745.1 Geophilus truncorum | reverse complement strand
CATCATCAGATTTGAGTAATCTTAAGCCTCTTTGGAGATTTTGAGGGTGTATCCAGACTTTTGAATCACCCTGTATAGTTGGTTAGGCTTTGACTTCACGAAATGGTGACATCGTATCAGAACTTAAAATTAAGTTAAGAGGGTTCTGCGTGCGTTTTATTAATCATAATAAAACGCATGCAGACTAGTATTAAGTGCTAAGATATTAATTAACTAATTTATGCTGTGTTATAGCATTATATAAATGCAAAACAAACATAATATTTGGATTTCTTCTTTTCCACCTTTATGCTTTTTAATGCATTTTCTGATTAAACACATCTGTTACCGTAAATGAAAAGGACCAAGGTCACTCTTAGCAGCTACTTAGCAAAGATAACATTAACATACTTACCTTGGATTGTCTACAATGATTGGCAAAATAATGTATTGCATACCGGTAATTAAAACGCAACTATAAAAGAAAATTGCTGTAAAATTTAAAAAGTGCTTGATGTTATGAAATTTTACTGGCAATGGAAAGTTTTTGGTTGCTTTAAGTTAATCTGTCTTTGCCATTAGAATTAGAAAAGATTTCTACTAAAGTAAATGTATTGATACAACCTTTTTTATTTTATGGTAAATATATTTTATGCGAAACAAGTGCTATGTAAGTCTGTTAGGTATGGGATACTGTATACTGGTTTTGTTCAACTGTTAATTTCTTGGGCTTAATTTAGTTCTTTTAATTGTTCTATGATGGCTTCAAGGTGATGCTCTCAGCTGTAAGTCATCTATATAGGCTTTGATCTGGAGATTTGCTAGTTAAGGTTTATTACAAGAAACATTCACTGATCCTTTTATCTTAGAAGTTTTTTTTTTGTATTTTAGTCTTTGGTAACTTCTTATCCATAGGTCAATAAGAGTAACCGCTGGATCTTAAGCAAGTTCTAAAGACTGTCTAAAGTAGAAACATAAGAAATTTTGGTTTTTAAGGTTAAAAGTTATATGACATGCAGAACCGAAGCAAACCAATGCGATCTGCTATTTATATCACAGCAGTTGAGTTACGTTATTGTTTCCAGATATCTGAGCCAGGATATGCTACTGTTTTGGCGACTATCTCATTATAGTAGCTGCTGGCGACCTTATACTTATATTTATATTTATTTCTTTATTTTTCTTCAATGGCTTAAGCACTATTTCTTCTTCTCTTCTTCCTTTTGTGCAGGTTTATAAAACTGCAGTTTAAATTTGTATTCTGTTCTGTCAAATAAATGCCATTCATTGTTTTTCAAACTAAACATGGAACATTTTTTACCAATTGCAAGTTTTTGAATATTTATGACCGTTAAAATGGTTAATAGTTTTCTATTAAATGAAACACATTGGTTTAGTTGTTCTGGGTCTTTAATAACATTAATAGAATAAGCTACATTTTTTTAAAATTAATTATTGTCATTTATATTAGTTAATTTTATTCAACTCCTAATTTGTCTTATAAATCGCTGAGCAAAGTCTTCTGATTTCAGGGCCATAGTAGCCGCTGGTAATATTTTCTTTATTTTGTTACACGATATTGTTAATGCTTTGAACAAGATCTAAACACTTGTAATTTTTTATACATTTTACAAATGATGTTTAATTGTGTCAGTTTTATAAAGGTACGGTACATACAATTAGAAAAACTCACTTTTCTCACTTACGACGTGGAAGTATGGAGTCACGTTCGATTGTATCATGCCTAGAACTGCATTTCAAATAATTTGTTTATCCTTTTTCTTTACTTATGAATTTAGGTTTTATTTCATTTTTATTTTGATGGGTTTAATATTGCTGATCTGAAATCTTTCTATCACTACGTTTACATGGACAAAATAATCCGGAGTTTTTGAATCCGGATTTTAAAAATACGATAGCAGCATGTGTTTACATATCCGTATTTTTTACTTGTCACACGATCTGCCGCAGCAATAGAGTGGCGAAATGAGTGACAAATTTTACAACGATAAGTATAGCTGCTTATTTTCCAACTTATTTTTTCAAAAAAATGACAGGATTGTATTAAATTAGATCAGTTTCTACTATTTAATTAGGTTTCAAACTGTTAAAACGATTATTTTGATACTTTTCACTTGTCCCGATACATTGCTATAGCGTTGTCATGACGATTGTATTTTTTAAATGACACGCGATCTGCGCAACATGGCAGACGACGTGATGTGGCTTTTTCTTATGTCCGTTTGGGCCAATTTCATCATTTTGATGTTAAAAAGAGCTCAAGACTGGAGAGCAGAACGAATAAAAAGATTAAGAAAACGAAGAAAAGTTTTATTTCATCAAAATTGCGCAAAAATATGGCCATTTCTCGAAATATCAAGAAAAGAGAGGAGCTTGTGGATGAAGTGTAGGAGTAATCATTGGTGGGAAAATACTGTACAACATAACTTTACACCAAAAGAGTGGCTAGATAATTTTCGAATAAGTAAAAGTGCATTCAAGTTACTGTGTTCTATCGTGAAAAATCATTTACAACCTAACGAAAATTATATCCGCACTCCTATACCTTTGGAAAAACGAGTTGCTGTTGCCCTTTACCAATTTGCATCATGTGCAGAATACAGGGTGACAGCTAACCAATTTGGAATACACAAATCATCAGTGCACAACTGTGTTTACTGGTAAATTTTATATAATGCTATATCAAAAACTAATAAGGAGTAAAATGGTTATTTGAAATTTTTTAATTTGTGCTTTGTCCGTTTGTTTATGGAGGGCGCCACAGGTCGTTTTAACTTTCCTCGTGTGCAACCTTGAACTTACTTAACTAAAACCACGCGTTTTGCTTTACTAGCATGTTATTAACCATTAAATTACTCATTTTACTCCCTATTTAGTATTGGTTTGTTGATACAATTCTATTTTAATTTTTAATGACTATTTTATACTTTTAGGATGGCCAAAGCATTGGTATGTGAGATGAAATATTTCATACACATGCCATCAATTGATGAAGCTGCACAAGTAGCAAATAGATTCGAAAGAAACACTTGTTTCCCACAAGTGATTGGTGCAATTGACGGTACCCATATTCCAATTATTCCGCCAGCCGATGGACACATGGACTTTATGAACAGAAAACGGTGGGCTTCATATGTTTTGCAAGCAGTAGCAGATGATAAATTTATGTAAGAATTGCACTAAATGCAGGTGTTAAATACTTTAATAACTACATTTTTGTAATAGGTTTCGAAATATATCTTGCAAAATGCCAGGCGCTGCTCATGATGCATCTGTTCTGCGGGAATCAAGTATTTTTAAGGAATCTGAGAGTCTCCCAAATGTAATATTACATTTTTTTTCTAATTTTGATTTATTTTTAATATTTTTGTTGCATCATTTTCTAGAAACCCAAAGAAATAATGGGAATAAGTATACCATATTTATTACTTGGAGATCCTGCTTATCCTTTGCTTCCTTGGCTTCTAAAAGGTTTTACAGGTTCAAACCTTACACCTGAGCAGGAATCATTTAATGTGTATCACAGTTCAGCCAGAATTGCGGTTGAAATAGCTTTTGGACGTTTGAAATCACGTTGGAGAATACTGTCGAAGCGGTTAGATGTAGATTACAGATTTGCACCATTCGTTATTGCTGCTTGCTGCTGTTTACATAATTTTTGTGAAATAACCAAGCAACGGTTTTATGAAAAATGGTTGAAACGTGTTCAAGAAGCAAATGAAGCTTACCCACAGCCATTACCTTCTGAAACCAGCAATTCTCATAACTCTGAAAGTGGTACTATTATCCGTGATGCTCTTGTAAATTATTTAGCCCAATTTCCTCTTCGTCAGTCGTTTCACAGAAATATATAAATTTACTGATTTTTAAACCTGTCGTAATTTTCCACTTAATATTTCATTGATTTGGAAGTTTCAAAACTTTTATTTAATTCTTTTATGTAATTCTACAATTCTTACGCATTTAAATGAATAAAGTTTTTTTGTTATTGACAAAGAATTAAATATAATAAAAAACAAACAAACAGAGAACATGAAAAATGAGAATATAATGATAAAAAACAACACAAATTGTTTTTAAACGTAAATACAACTGTCACAAATACGTTAATAGTAAAAATGTAAGATAAATACAAAAATTATTATTTTAAGTAGTTGAATCAATTTCTTAATACACAAAATAGAAAAAAAATAACAAGTTAAAAGGTAAATGTTAAAAAGTAAATGTTAGAAAGTAAACGTTAAAAAAGGAAAAATTCTAATTTAATTATTAGTTTTCCTTGTTGGTATTTTCCTTGTTTGGATCCATTGGTTCAAAAGATGGCCATATTTGCGCATTTGGAATTACTGGCACATGTTGATACTGAAACTACAGAATACAACATGTATGTTAATTTTTTATTACTAAAAAAAATTGTTTTAAGGTTACCATTTGAACTGGGGAATTAAACTGTGGCGGTCGAATAAGGTTAGCTATATTTGAGAATGCGTTGGTAAAAGCACCAATTAGTGTCTCAGTTTGTTTATCATGACGTGCTGCTAAGCGAGATTCTCTTTCAGCTTCTCTTTCTTCATATTTCTCTCTCCATTCAAATTCTTTTTGCTGAGCATTTTCCATCATTACCGCAATTTTCTCCGCATTGCTGACGTGTTTTCTCTCTGTTATAAAATTTAAAAAAAGTAATAATTAAATTGTTGGAATTTTTATAGTTACTTTTATGTAAAAAAATTAGAAAAACACTTTAACTACACTGCTTTTAAAAATCCATAACCTGTTACATGATAATCAGTATATTTTATATAATTTTGTCATTTAAATTTTAAAAAATAATGAAAATATTTACTTCTCATGTTTATTTTCTTCGTTTCACCAACATTAGTTGATGCAGGCAGCTGTAACACTTCATCACTTTGCAAAACGCCATCACTGTTCTCAACTTCATCGCTGTTCTCGACTTCATCGCTGTTCTCGATTTCATTACTTTTTCCGCCGTATGCTAAATTTTCGAGTATTTCTTGAGCTGTAAAAATAAATTAATTAGAACTTAAAACAATTAAATTACAAGAGTATTTACCAGATTGTGTTACAACAGATTGATCCACTCCAGCCGTCTTTGCTTTTATTAATGGCCGATTTCCTAGTAGTTCGTCCAAAATTTCAAACCATTTGTTTTGTTGACCGAATCCACCTGCACCGCTTTTTTGTAGGGTAGTTTTGTCCTCCCGGTACTGACTTTTAAGGCTCTTCCATCTAAAAATAGAATTTTATTTATTAATTTATGTTTAAAAAAAGCGCTGTGTTCACTTACTTCGTTTGTATTTGTTCCGGTGTTCGCCTGAAACCTGCTGCCTCCATTTTTTCTGAAATTGTTCCGTAAATTCTGCACCTTCCATGTCGTTTATTATCGATTAAAATTAAAATGTTTTCCTCTTTTATGATTGTCAACAAACATAAAATCTCTTCCGACCCCCACCAACCAGCTTTTCCGCGTTTTTTTGCTGAAGTGGTTGCCGTGGTCGCCATGATGGTGATAGAGAAAAGCACCGAGGAAATGATTCTGCGCATGCGCAAATATTTAAATACGGAGAATCTAAATCTGCTGTGTTTACATGGCATAAAATTTAAAGGATTTAGATTCTCCTTTAAAATAATCCACCTATTTTAGGAGGATTTAAAAAATTCGGATTTTTTAAATCTGAAGTGTTTACATGTCGTATTTTTTAAATCCGGATTCAAAAACTCCGGATTATTTTGTCCATGTAAACGTAGTGAATCTCACATTACAATTATACCTTACAGCAAAATAATTGTTTTTAATCGGGATAATATATATATAAATATATAATATTTTAAAGCAGTTATTTCACGTTGCAGCAATGCACTGATAGGAATATGCACAGGTGTTAGCAGCCACCTTAGATCTACGCGCCATCTGGTGGCGTAAATTGAAACGAAATCTTTAACCAGATGACCTACATAGCTCATGACAATAGGCGTTCAAACACCTATCCTTTCTACACCGTGGTCAAGATCGAATCACTACACTACGCCGTGGTTTTATACAAAAATTAAGTCTCGAAATATAAATACAACATTTTAGAACAAAATTTACCAATTAATTAAATGTTAACTATTTTTTATATCAGATTTATTTGAATGCAACTTACAAAAATTCTCACTTCTCGGCGTTGCAGGCGATTTGTTTTGATTACGTCACCGCACTAATGATGGCGGCAATGTAAAAATACAAAGGAGTGTAGAATTAAGTAAGTTTAGCATTTCTTGTAAATTAAAACCAATTTCAAATTAACTATTAATTGATAAAACATATTCTCATTAAGGTACTGCATCGAACTATCATCGGGTGAACGGATATTCATCACACGTAACAACGTACAGATTACAAGATCGGTATCAGAATCTGTAAGTACAAATCTAATTAAATTGACTAACTAAAAAAAGAATTCGGTTGCAAGCTTTCTATTACATCTTTTTATGGCTTTTAATCCTGTTTTCCAACAGTTGCGTCTTCGAAAGAGATTTTCTAGATTAAGATTAGGTTTAAGTTTTCTAGTTAAGCCTACATTTTTTTCCCAGTTTAAGCCTTTTAGTACATGATCATTCTTATGTCATGCTTTCTTTATTGATATATCATCATTTTTGATTATTACTCACACTGATGTTATGTTATTGTAGTAAGGTTTCTTTGCAACTGAAATGTCATTATTAAATCAGTAAAGCATCAGCTTTGCTCAAGGCAACACATCTTTCTTTATTCTCTCTCTCTTTCTCTTTTGGCTTCGTCTTTTTCATTAGCCCTAACTTAAGAGACTTAGCTTTCTAACCTCTTGGTACTTTTATAAATTGCTTTATTTATACTTAGCTTTTTAGCATATCTTTTCATATCTTTTTATTCTGTTTTCCAACTAACTCATCATTTTGCTATTTTATATTTTATTTCTGCTACTACTGAATCTCGCAGATGTATGTGCACATCTTTCTTTATTCTTTCTCTCTTGACCTCTTCTTTACTACTGCACTTTTTTAGGTGTAAAATACTTTTTCTTAACACCTAAGGGAATGCATGAACACCAAAAAGATGCTGCTCACGGGACAAGTATAAAAAAGGCACCTGATTTTTCTTAGAGTGTGGAATCAAATTAAATGTTTTATGTGTTAGCACTCCAAGCTAAACGCCGGAGTGCCAAAGGCTTTTTTTTGGGAATAAAAGCATCGTCGACGTCATTGGCTACGTCCTAAAGTTGGCCCATGACTTCGGAAGTCGACGGCCCCGAGTTGGGCATCGACTTCGTCGACGTCAAGTCGACTTCATTAACTTGTCCGTGGCACGAGCACGACGGTCAATGTTTGGCCGGATTCGACTTTAAATTAAAATTTGAAATTATGAAAATGTGGTACAGGATTAATAAAAAAAAAACTATTTGCTTACTTGGGGGATATTGTGAAATTTTACCATATGCCCTGGTTCACACGCTTCTACATTTCGAAAACAACCAGGGCATTGGTCATTTTGATAGTTATTATTTTCGTTCAATGCCTGAAAATAATTGACCGGATTAGCAATTTTTTCCGCAAAGTCTCTAGTGAAAAATGTAACAAAATTTTGAATTTCGTGCTGAATCCTATGGAATTACGTTTAATAATATGACCGGAATAAATTGTATAATTTCGTTTAATATCGGATTATGTTTTATAATTGTAAGAAATTCAGGTAAAATAGATTTAAATTAAAATTTAAAGTCTTCTTTAATAAAAAGGCGCCAAAATAAAAAAAAAAATAAAAAAATTTAAAAAATTCAAGACTTAATTTTTATAAAGAATAAATTATTTCCGGTAAATAAAATTTACCTGTATATATTCTTCATAACTCAGCGAATTTTTAATGGCCTCAAAGGCACTCGGATGCAATTTGTGTTTGCTTTTATCACGTATAAAATGTTCCCAACTATCTTTGACATCTTTGTGGCACAAGACGCAAAATTTTGGTATCTTTGGCATCTTCCGAATTTTGTTTTTAAAAAAGCGGTTAATAGACCAGAACTAAGATAAGAAAATCTCGAACTGGGTACAAATCATTGTTAAATCTATTGGCTTATTTGTTTGATAATATGTGTTGTGTTAATAAAAATCTAATTTCTCCACGTCGCGTCAGTTTTCTATTTTGTTATTCTTTACCGTCACGTTTTACAATTCCATTTGTAAACCAAACACTATCTGCATCCGTGACTTGAAACACAGCTGATGGTTGGCAAGCAATTCGGAACAATTCGTGACACGCAGTTTCGGCATTTTTTCTCGTATTTGTGGACGAATTTGAGTCTTGATTGAGCGTTATTGGCCGAAACGAATTGATGCTTTAATAATCGATTGGTGTAGTCGCAACTTATAAAAACGTGCGCATTGATCCGAAAATCGCGATCATAGTTTTCGAAAGAAATTGGTACCTTTGCTGCCCCTATGTCGCACTTCCCTGCTCGTCAAATGGTTTACAAATCAAACTAGTCATGCAGTAAACCTGAAACTTTGTGATTATAGTTAATTTAATGTGTACTAACTAATCAGCTTATTTTCAGTCTGCTACCAACATTTCTTCATAACATACATTCTAAATGTCACTTTGACTTCACACAGTTTCTTGATTCTAAGTCTTCAAATACTCATCAAAAACAGACCTTTTAAAAACTGTACACAGAAAAACATGAAACTTGGTGAATAAAGTCATTCGATTGTGCTGTAAATAGAAAACAAAAATTTAACCTGCCACAAACATTTCTTCACATCTTAAAAATATTACTTTACTGGAAAGCAAATAAAAAAACAAAATCATTAATATTATTTAGAAATTTTTGCAGAAATGTTGCTGGCAGATTAATTATTAGTTCAGTCGACAGAACACATTGAATTTAATACACTGACCAACTTCCAAGTTAATAGGGTGCTTGCATTCACAGTAAATTTCTTTAACCACAATCACCGCACCCTACCTTTCAAAGTAGCATTAAAAACAAGAAAAAATTATTTTTTACTTTTTATGATGGCATTTTAAAATTTATTTTTTACTTTTTAGGGCATTTTAGAAAGATAGTTTTTTCAAATTAAAAGTTTTTTTAATTTACTGTTATTTTTTTTTTTAGTATAAAAGTTTTAATTTTAGTTATAATATGTATCGCACATTTTCAATATTTTATATTTTTGCGAGCCAGTTGCATTCTGCTTCGACACAAGGTAAATTTTAACAAATAATTGAAATTGGATATTTATACACTCGTAATGAGTGGTCAAAAACAAGAGAGAAAATCTACACGTTGCACGGCGCCATCTATTGGCAAAACGTTAAGATCAAAATCACTACACTACACGGTGTTTTCGAAATATAAATACAATATTTTAGAACAAAATTTACCAATTAGTTAAATGTTAACTATTTTATATCAGTCGGTTCGAACATTTTTATCAGATTTATTTGAATGCAACTTACAAAAATTCTCACTTCTCGGCGTTGCAGGCGATTTGTTTTGATTACGTCATCGCACTTAATGATGGCGGCAATGTAAAAATACAAAGGAGTGTAGAATAAAGTAAGTTTAACGTTTCTTATAAATGAAAACCAATTTCAAACTAACTATTAATTGATAAAACGTATTCTCATTAAGGTACTGCATCGAACCATCATCGAGTGAACGGATATTCATCACACGTAGACGTAGCATCGTACAGATTACAAGATCGGAATCAGAATCTGTAAGTACAAATCTAATTAAATTGACTAACAAAACAAGGTGTTCAGTTGCAAGTTGAACTATGATAACTAATTTAATTTTTGAATATAAGTGCAATTTATATGACGTATATTGCTTTAATTTTGGAGCTGTGTTTAATGACACACGAAAATCCTAATATTTCTTTGTAATCACAAAGATAACTTCTTTTTTTTTTTTGCCAATTTTTAGGGTTGCCAAAGAACATTTTTTTCTTTTTAATTTCACAGCTTTTAATTCTGCTTTACATCAAATTTTCACTAACTTTCAACCAACTTTTATTATGCACATGATTGGCTTTTCATTCCATCTTTTTATGGCTTTTAATCCTGTTTTCCAACTGTTTCGTCTTTGAAAGAGATTTTCTAGATTAAGATTAGGTTTACGTTTCTGTAGTTCTACTTATATTTAACCTTTTATTTGTTCCTAGTTAAGCCTATATTTTGTTCCTAGTTTAAGCCTTTTAGTACATGACCATTCTTATGGCATGCTTACTTTATTGATATATCATCATTGTTGATTGTTGCTCTCAATGATGTTATGCTATTGTAGTAAGGTTTCTTCGCAACTGAAATGTCATTATTAAATCAGTAAAGCATCAGCTTTGCTCAAGTCAACACATCTTTCTTTATTCTCTCTCTCTTTTTCTCTTGGCTTCTTCTTTTTCATTAGCCCTAACTTAAGGGACTTAGCTTTCCAACCTCTTTGTACTTTTATAATTGCTTTATTTATAGTTAGTTTTTTAGCATATATCTTTCTATATATTTTTATGATTGCTTTACAGTATATCGTTTTAGTATTTAAATTAATGTTGGTTTTTTTATAAAGGCTCTCTTCTTTTTCCTCCTCCCCTACCCCCTCCATCGCTGCTTCCTTCTTTTTTCTCTACGTTCAATTGAATTGCACTTGTCAGCACGGATATTCATCACACGTAGACGTAGCATCGTACAGATTACAAGATCGGAATCAGAATCTACGCGACGATTCTTTTACTCCTATAGCATGTCTTCGCGGTTCTATCTGTTGCTCTCGCCAATGGTCGTTCTGATTCGAGATTTTTTTCTCATTAGCAGTGGTTTTCGAGTGTCGCTGTATTTCGTAATGCTTTGTAATTAATATATGCATACGTTCTCTAACCTGTGTTGGTGCGTTTGAGATTCCAGAGTGGTTTGTCATCTATTATTACATCAGAAATATATACAAGGGCGCCATAACACCTAAAAATTTAAAAAGAATTGAATAATTTCTAATTTTTTATATATTTTTGGTGGTAAATACCATTAAATTTAGAAAATTGTTTTCTTCTATAAACCTTCGGAATTTAATTTAATAATAAACTAGTTGGCAAGCAACGTCAAACAATGCTACAGTATCACGCAGCTTATGCCTTAACAACAACGCAATTCACTCTTATTTACATAATCACTACTCTAAAACATTTGAACTCATAAATATATATCAATCATCACTAAATAACTAATAATTAACCAATATCAACAATCCAACTTAATACAAAGAGTAAACATCCTTGTACTCTAACCCAGAGTGAACCGCTCATAAGTGTTCTTCGAAATATCGTTGTTTGACTATAATTCAACACTATCATTATACAAATAATAATCGCAAGACAGAATCTTTTTATTCTTATTCTAAATAATAATTTATATAATCATAAACTTCAACTTAAATATAATAATTCATAATTTGCAGAATACGAAGCCATGCTTAGTGGGAATAGTAAATAATTTATTTTAAAGATTTTGTTGGACTTAGGTCTGTAAATATGTCACGGCACCAAAATGTGTAGTAATCGTATAGCTTTTAGACAAGAACACTGAAGATGTAGCACAAGAACAAGCAGCTTTATTTCAAGATGGCAACTACATCCTTAGCAACACAACAACAACATAGTAACCGAAAAACCATTTAATATTCACTTAAATCTATACTCAATATACTCAACACTTGATAAAAGTAAATTTTGTCTTTGAATGTCTTTTACCGTTTGTCTCGATTAAACACCAGTTTACAAATATTACAAATAAATTTAACTTATTTAGAATAAAAATTGTTAGAAATAAATTTGTACTCAGAATTTATAGTTCAGCAACCAACAACCAACCAACAACATTTATTTACAATATCTACACTTATGTACACTTGTAATCACGACTTTTCGTCAATTGTGTCTTCGATACTCTTCGTATCGCAACAAAAATCACAGTAATGCAGGAAAGCTGAAGTAAGAAAAAACTACTTTAAATGATTCGTAAAGAATTGATCCTAGAATTGTTTTGTATTCATATGATTAAAATTTTGAATTGCCGAGCCTTGAAAATTTTGAAACTTTATAATTGAAGAGTTAAAATTATTTAATTTTATTTTTATTTTAGAATTCATATTCATGGTAAAATAAATACAATTCTGCTGTTTTAATTTTAGTATCAAGTTATAATATGTATCGCACAGTTTCAATGTTTTAAATTTTTGCGAGCCAGTTGCATTCTGCTTCGAGACAAGGTAAATTTTAACAAATAATTGAAATTGGATATTCATACACTCGTAATGAGTAGTCAAAAACAAGAGAGAAAATCTACACGTTGCACGGCGCCATCTATTGGCAAAACGTCAAGATCGAAATCTTACACTACACGATGTTTTTAGACAAAAATTAAGTCTCGAAATATAAATACAATATTTTAGAACAAAATTTACCAATTAGTTAAATGTTAACTACGGTATTTTATGTCAATCGGTTCGAACATTTTTATCAGATTTATTTGAAATGCAACTTACAAAAATTCTCACTTCTCGGCGTTGCAGGCGATTTGTTTTGATTACGTCATCGCAGTAATGATGGCGGCAATGTAAAAATACAAAGGAGTGTAAAATAAAGTAAGTTTAGCGTTTTTTGTAAATGAAAACCAATTTCAAAGTAACTATTAATTGTTAAAACCTATTCTCATTAAGGTACTGCATTGAACCATCATCGGGTGAATGGATATTCATCACACGTAACGTCGTACAGATTACAACATTGGAATCAGAATCTGTAAGTACAAGTCTAATTAAATTGACTAATAAAACAAGGTGTTCAGTTGCAAGTTGAACTTTGATAACTAATTCAATTTTCGAATATAAGTGCAATTTATATGACATATATTGTTTTAATCTTAATGACACGCGAAAATCCTAATATTTCTTTGTAATCACAATGATAACTTAATTTTTTGCCAATTTTTAGGGTTGCCAAAGAACATTTTTTCTTCTTAATTTCACAGCTTTTAATTCTGCTTTACATCAAATCTCCATTAACTTTTATTATGGACATGATTAGCTTTTCATTCCATCTATTTATGGCTTTTAATCCTGTTTTCCAACTGTTTCGTCTTCAAAAGAGATTTTCTAGATTAAGATTAGGTTTAAGTTTCTGTATTTCTACTTATATTTAAACCTTTCATTTGTTCCTAGTTAAGCCTATATTTTGACCCTAGTTTAAGCCTTTTAGTACATGATCATTCTTATGGCATGCTTCCTTTATTGATACATCATCATTTTTGATTGTTGCTCACAATGATGTTATGCTATTGTAGTAAGGTTTCTTCGCAACTGAAATGTCATTATTAAATCAGTAAAGCATCAGCTTTGCTCAAGACAACACTTCTTTTTTTATTCTCTCTCTCTCTCTTGGCTTCTTTTTTTTCATAGCTTTAACTTAAGAGACTTAGCTTTCTAACCTCTTGGCACTTTTATAATTGATTTATAGTTAGCTTTTTAACTTATCTTTTCATATCTTTTTATTCTGTTTTCCAACTAACTGAATCTTTCTGAAAACATCTTTCTTTATTCTTTCTCTTTTGGCTTTTTTTTCACTGCACTAACTTTACCCCTAATTTAAGAGATTTACCGTAGCTTTTTAACCTCCTGGCATTTTTATAATACACGATTTCGACATTTGCAATCTGCGCATGCGCAGTTGTTTAGCGTCATCTAGTGACAGAAATTGTAAGCTGCTTTATGTGAAAAATAGAATTTCATCATAACGGATTTCCAGAATTCACAGC